>APFE031131701.1:4877-58008 GCA_000404065.3 Pinus taeda
AAATTGATGAAACGTGGTACCTGGAGGAGAGAAGGTTGTAGGTCAGCACCTACGTACTAGTATCTAAGCTAGTACAAGGGCTAAAGGAAATCTTTGGAGCATTGTAGCAGGTAGTAGCCTGCGTACTAGTAAATGGATCGGCTAGTACAAGAGCAAAGGGGGTTGTAGCTCCCGTACTGGTATAAGGCTGCACCAGTACAAAATATTGTAAAAGGATTTTTCTTATTAAGAAGAAGATTGAGATGACTTGCAGCAGGTGGTTTTCTCCCGCATTGGGTTTCCACCTTATATCATGATGTTCATGTGTGTGCCTTATGTGTGATGATCTATTGATGATCTATTCTGCTTACTATTAATAAGGTTAATAATGTTCTGATGCATTTACTAAAGATAAGCTAACTGAATCATAAGATTACTGCATGTACGCTGGTTTCCTTTAACACAGTCGTGTATATACGTGGATATCCTTAACTGAAGTAGCGTATATGAATCTGAGTATGAAAATGAAAAAGTTTTACTGATTTGATAATACTGATTCACCCCCCCCTCTCAGTATTATTTCCAACAATCCCACTCCTTAATCCTCTTATGACCAAGAAGACGAAATAGCAAGCCTTAATCCATGACTCCACGCCCAATGGTTTGAAACCTATCACACCTTACCTTGCCTCTTTGCTTGAGAATTCTACCTTCCATCCAAACACAAACAAAAAACCCCTGAGCCAAAAGCTATCCTAAAATCATCAACAAAGTTGAATCATTAAGAGAGAGCCCTCTCTGATTGCAGGTGGGCTAGAACCTACAATCCAAAGATTGGTTTGTGGTTACCTCGGCCGTATCCCTAAACAGGAGCCTAGGGACAACCTGAGTGATAATAACATGAATTGACGTCTAAGCTCTAGTTAAGGAAGTGGGTCCTAAAAAATGACCACAAAATGACAAATCACAACATCCTTTAGGGTGAAATGATACTCAGGGGCCAAAGGAACACCCCAAGTGACCAAGCCCTACGTTGGGGCTCTTTTTCACTGACCTAGAACCAGAGGGTGCGGTCTTAATATTTGAGCCAGATTTCCAGGCCAGCCTCCAGACCAATGCCCAAAACTGCCTGAGACTTTCCAGAATCACTATTGACATGAGGATAAAGCTAAACATCCAAAATCAAATCAAGAACTTGACCTAGACTACCTAGAACACACTAGACATTTCATCAAACACGTGGAAAACATGTAAGTTACAAGTCATGAATGCATATATGATCATAATAGTATGAAATTCATCTGAGAATCACCAAGAGGGCTTTATTCCCTCTTCACATAGCTGCAACAATGCTTATTAGTCCATACATTCATCAACCAATTGATAAATAAACAATTCATGACAAGAGCCATATATAATATCCATTATATAGCTAACATATAACTAGAAAATAGACAACATAGAAACCATGGCAATTCAACCATAATACCACCAACATAATTGCTACAAATGCTCATAGATCAAAATAAGGAAATGTATCATATTAACATATGAAAATACCAACCAAGTCAAGGACTTCCACGTACCACTCGACCATAGATTGGGTTCAACCAAATATCTCTTTCAACCAATCACCCCCACACCATATTCTAAGCATGAATGTGGGATCTCATGGAATACACCAAGACAAAACCAAACTAGGGCTTCCAGAGGCCAAACCGCCTCAACCCTCAACCATAGTGATTCCACCTCCACGATTAGACATCACTAACATCAACTAGATCGATCTATACCTAAGTTGTCTAGGGCTCCAAGAACTAATAACTCAACCCATAACCTTCCAGGGCTCTAGAGCATTTGTCCAACTAAAACTCCATGGACTAGTAACTCAACCCACCAAGGGCTCTAGAGAATTTGTCCCAACCTATGCTCCAATACTAGTAACCCAAGCTATTCCATGGATTCCAGAGTGTTTGTTCCAACCCACAACCATGAGGAACCAGAGGACCAATTAGAAAAACAACAAGTGGAAAAACCCACAACACCATGGATATCTAGGAAACGACAAGACAAGGCTAAAACCACTACCAACCCAGGCAAATATCCTTTCCAATCACAACACATAATTAGAAAAATACATGCATACACCATGCATCCAGAAATCAACAAGGAAATTACACATGAAACCTATTATCTACCAAGCAATCCAACTGTAGGCTGCTGATCCACTTGTTCCCTTGCGATTTCATACTTTCCTTTGCCTTCTTTCTCCAAATCCAATGTATGCCAAAGTGCTTCAAGAATGCTCCAAGAATACTCTAAGTGTGCAAGAGTACGAGATAATGATATGAGAGCTCCAAGATTGATCTGACAAAAGTTGTGAAGTGATCCTCAAAAGCCTTTTTATCATTGAGGCCTCTATTTTCATTATTTTCCTTCAATTTCCCTCTCATGAAAATATGTGTCTCTTCATCTTATTTTTCTCCTATTTTCATTTCTTTTCATAAATAAAATGCCAATTGTTGCCACTTTTCCTTTACCAATTTCCATAGCCATTAATTAATCACCAGTGACACCCATCACTATGGTTTTCCCAAAAGTAAGCTTGGAAAAAGTGTCCCATGACCTTGGATTTACAGGGAAAGTCAACCAGGGGTTGTTACAAACCCCTCCCCCTTGGGGGAACACCGTCCTCAATGTTTTATGACACCTATGACTAGAAAACTGTTGAAAACAAACACATACTACCCTTTTATCTTTATAACATATCTCGATTCAGTATTTATAATGACAACCTACAAACCATGACCAACATAACAAACATGAAAATAACAGTGCTTATTGGAGCTTTATAACATATCTCATTGCAGTATCTACAACAACATCCATATATACCCAAAAATCATTTGCTCGAACCAACAAATAATGAAGGATACATAACCTACATATGATCAACCATCTCCCATGTAGCTTCATTAGGCCCAAAGTGCTTCCAATGCACTTTACCCTGCTTGATTCCTATGTTTCAAAGAATGATTTTTTTTCGCTGCAATATGCATTGTGGTTCTAACGAAAATTCTCCCTTTGGTTCCACCCGCAATACAAGCTAGTCAATCAAATGATCAACATCCTAGACATACTTCTTAAGAAATGAAACATGGAATACATCATGGAGTTTCACTATCGCAGGTAGTGCAAGTCTATAGGTCACTAGTCCAATCCCTTCAAGGATCTCAAAAGGCTGACAATAACAAGGTGCCAACTTGGGACATGATCCAATCCTCAAGGAACTCCTCTTCGGCTTGATGCACAAGTACACATGTTCCACATCCTGAAACTCTTTAAATACCCTGTGTTGATATGCATAACTCTTATTCATATCCTGTGTTGCCTTCAAATTATTTTTAATAATATGCATTGTTTGTTCCATCTCTACCAACATATCTAGTCCAATCAATACCATATTCAATGGATCACTTAGCTAATAGGAGTATTACAATTTCGCCCATAAAGTGCCTCAAACATACTCATCTTCAAGGACTCCCAATACCCATTATTATACACAAACTCTACCAGTGGAAGATACTCTTCCCACTTCCTCTATTGATGCATAACATACATCCTCAACATGTCCTCAAGAATCTTGTTGACCCTCTCTATCTGTTCATATGTCTACGTATGATAAGTTGTACTAAAATCCAACTCTATCCCCAATCTGGCAAACAACTCTTTCCAAAACCTGGAAGTGAACTCGACATCTTTGTCAGATATAATCTTCTTGGGAACACCATACAATCTCACTATCTCCCTGATGAAAATATGAGCTACCTTGCTAGTTGAATTCGTAGACTTAACTGCAATAAAGTGAGCTACCTTACTTAACCTGTCAACCATAACTATTATAGAATCATGTTGCTTCAATGTCCTCGGTAAACATGTAATGAAGTCCATCAAAATGGCCTCCCATTTCCACTCTGGAATCAGAATCGGATGTAATAAACAACCTGGATGATTACACTTTGCTTTTACCCACTGATAGTCCAAACATCTCGTAACAAACTCAACCACCTGTTTCCTCAAGTTCAACCAATGATATAATTTATTAATTGATGTCAATGTCTTCTGATATGTTAGGTGACTTGGATATGACTTAACATGAAACTCTCTCAAGATAAGCTTCTTGAGCTCACTATCATCTGGTACATAAATCATGTTCCTAAATCTGACCAAGCCATATGTCGTGAAATGATATTCCTCATCCCTATTACCTTCACCTTGCTATTGTAACCCGTGCCTCAATTGTTGGTACTTTTCATCATGTTGTCCCACCTGCAAGATCCGCTCCTGCAAGTATGTTCCATAAGAACTCACTCCTGCAATGTGATTCACCTGCACTCTTAAACTAAGAGAATTTGCAACCCTGTTCTCCTTTCCCTTAATGTACCTAATCTTAAAATCAAACTCACTGAGAGTAGCTAACCACCTAGCTTGCATGACATTTAGATTAGGTTGATCAAATAAGTACCTCAACCCAATGTGATCTCTCATCAAGATGAACCTCTTGCCAAGAAGGTTGTGTCTCCACATATTCAACTCATGGATGATAAATATCAACTCGAGATCATGAGTCACATAGTTCTGATCATGCTCATTCAACATCTTTGACTCATAGTGTACCACCTATCGTTCCTGCATCGGGACTCCACCAAGTCCTCTCTTACAAGCATCTTTACATACCACAAAGTCTTTTTTAGGATCTACAATCTTCAATACCGGAGCATTTGTAAGAAAATGCTTCAACTGCTCAAAAATAGTTGCACACTCCTCATTCTATTCAAACTTCTACCGTTTTCGTTGTAAAGATGTAATAGGATAGGCAATCCATGAGAAGTTCCGGATAAACCACCTATAGTAACCTACTAATCCGATGAATGATCTAACCTCATCCACATTTTAGGATTTTTCCACTCCATGATAGCTCTAATCTTTTCTAGGTCCACTATTATACCTTCCACGGAAACAACATGCCCTAAGTAATGAACTTTTGTCTGAAAGAAACTGCACTTACTAAGATTGGCATACAATTGGTGCTCTCTCAACAATTTTAACACTATTTCTAGATGTTATGCATGCTCTTCCTCATTCTTAGAGTATATCAATATGTCATTAATGAACACTCTCACAAACTTGTCCAGATAAGGACACAACATAGTATTCATCAAACACATGAAAGTAGCTGGAGCATTAGTAAGACCAAAAGGAAATACTATAAACTCATAATTCCCTTACCTGGTATGGAATGTGGTTTTGTACGTGTCCTCTTCTTTTATGTGTACCTGATGATATCCTGATCTCAAGTCAATCTTCGAGAACACTACTTCTCCCTTCAATTGATCAAACAAGTCATCAATGCACAGAAAATGATACCTGTTCTTGATAGTTACCTTGTTCAATTACCTGTAATTAATACATAACCTGAGACTACCATCCTTCTTCTTCACAAATAATATTGGTGCACGCCAAGGTGACACACTTGGCTTAATGTATCCCTTACCAAGCATTTCATTAAGCCGCAACTTCATTTCCACTAACTATGGAGTATTCATTTTGTAAGGTGCCTTTGATGCTAGCGTTGCTCCCGACATTAACTAAGTAGAAATTTCCACTTCTCTATGAGGTAGTAACTTTGAAATCTCTGCTGGAAATACATCTTGAAACTATTGCAAAATCGAATACCTCTTCAATACTTCAACATCTTCAACATCCTTTCCTTTGCCACTAGAAATGTGTATTGCACACAAGACACAACCTTTATTGTTACCAAATTTTTCTTGCATAACTGTAACCATTATCACTGATGTAGGATTCTTCTTACCTTGTAAGATTCTCTTCTCTCCATCATCATCCAAGCACTCAATAGACTTATCATAACAATCTACCTTAGTCCTGTGAATATAAAACCAATCCATATCCAACAACATACTATATGATCCCAACAGAAGCACATTTAGATGCGCTGATGTAGACATACTGTTAAGCTCAAATGCATAAGATCTCACTGAATGATGAACTCTTTTCTTGGTACATATAGCCAACTGCACCAACCAAGATTCTGCATTCACTTCTTTATTCAAGAAACACTTATCCACCAGGCCAGGACTAATATAACTATAGTTAGATCCAAGGTCCATCAAAATAGAAACAACTTGATCACAAATATTACCTTCCATCTTGATAATAGATGCTTGATGATCATCTTGCATATTATCCAATGCTGCATAAATATGAGGAATATTTTTTTCCAACATCCCCAACTTCCTGTGCCTCTTAAGCACTATAAATATGAGGTCTTCCACCCTGATGTTGTGGAAAATCTCTTTTGCAATGATCCTTGCCACAAGTCCAACACTGCAAAGGCTTCCTGCCCTCACCCTTGTTCTACTCCTTAAACCGAAATCCATGCCCTCTGTCAACTGCATTGAATTTCTTGTGTGATGTTGCATTCTCCTTGTTACCTGCATCCAGAGGTCTTCCTTGCTTCTTATCCCATTTTCCTTTAGTATTTCATTACCTTTACAACCCTGCTTAGGTTCCAACTTACGCTCATACTTCTAATAACAATGCTTCAACTTCAAAATTACTTCCTCCAATGTCTAAGGCTCATCATACTCAATCTGACCCTTAAATGCTAGTGGAAATCCACTAACGATTCTTTGAATCTTTATTTTATCATCCTTAAGACATGGTACATACCTTAGTAGCTCCAAAAACTTAGTCATATATTCTTTGTCCATCATAGATCCCATCTTCAACTTGTAGAACTCCTTAGACTTAAAACCATAGTATCTCGATGACAAGTACTTCTTTCTAAAAAGTCTTTTGAATCCATGCCAACTCAACCCTTTTGTCCTAATGCTTCTGAAATTCTGCACATCTTCCCACTAGATGTTTGCTTTTCCCTTGATACTGAAAATAACTATCTTGGCCTTCATATTCTTTTTATAATCATGCACCTTGAAGACCTTCTTCACACCAAGCAACCATGCTTCTGGATCTTCTATTTTTTTCCAGTTCTCCATCAAAGGTAGGAGGTTTGGCGTTCTCAAACTCATCTGTCAAGTACTGCTTCTCACTCTTCCTATAAGGATGATAACAATGATGACCATGTTGTCTCTCTGATCTAGAACTAGAATAGAACTCATAACCACTACCTCCCTTGGTAGGTGTATCCATCCATCTGCCACCCCTAACCGTGTCATCCATGCCTAACCTGCATCCTCAATGAGACCTGCTACCATTTGTCCCATTTTTTCTTCGCTTCTATCCATAATTGATCAATGGCTGTCCTTGTCTCTGCAAATCCGATAAGTTCTGAAGGATCACTACATTTACCTCTGCTTGCTTTTCATATGCTCTGACAAGTCTTTCTTACGATTGAATGATTATGTCATTATCTACTTTCCAACTTCTAATATTTTCCTTTAAACTTATCAAGGTATTCCTCTATGTTAGGGGAGTACTCATATTTGTGCTTCTCATATGATCTATAAGGAGATTCACGTGAATTGTAATCCACCATTTTGCTTTTCATCTATGATCTTCTACTCCCTGCAAATAACCATTTCAGACAAACCAAATATAAACATAATCAACATACCTTAGTGAAGTTTAGGGGAATCTATCTCATATGCACAATCAATACGGATTAGCACAACATATGTATATATGATGAAATCACCATATCAATTATCTCAACATCAACATCATACCAATGTTGTCATGATGATGCAAACTACAACAATGACCATCACAATGCATGAGTAACAAACAAATTGACAACTAACATGCATGCATGAAAAACACACCTAGCCCATCTAATCCAAGTTTTTGAACCTGAATGTTTGATACCAATCTGTAACCACCCCATCCCACATTTACCCAATTTCATGAGCCTTCTAGGGTAAACATGAGATGAAGAGTTACTATGACATGACTCGATCTCCAAGCTCTAGTTAAGGAAGTGGCGCCTAAAAACTAACCACAAACTGGAAACTTAAAACATCCCTCAGAGCATAGGACACCCAGGGGCCAAAGGACCACCCCAGGTGACCAAACCTTGAGATGGGGCTCTTTTTTACTGACCTAGACTCCAAACCGCATGCATGACAAGTCTTAGGTATAGTTATAAGCCTCCAATCACATGCACAACATTACCTCCATGCAGTTGTGACCCAAGTTGCCTAATTCAGAGGGTGTGGTCCTAAGATCTAAGCCACAATTCTAGGCCAACCTCTAGATCACCGACCAAAACTTCCTGAGACTTTTTAGAATCATTATTGACATGTGGAAAAAGCTAAACATCCAAATTCGAATCAAGAACTTGAACTAGACTACCTAGAACACACTAGACATTAACACATGGAAAAGATGTAAGCTACAACTCATGAATTCATATATGATCATAATAGTATAAAATTCATTTGAGAATCACCAAGAAGGCTCTATTCCCTCTCCATATAGCTTCAATAATGCTTATTATTCCATACATTCATCAACTAATCGATAACTAAAAAATTCATGACAAGAGCATTAGATAATACACATCATATAACCAACATATAATCAGAAAATAACCAACATAGAAACCATGGAAACTCAACCATAATATCACCAACATAATCGCTACAAAGTCTCATAGATCACAATAAGGAAATGTCTCATATTAAGATATGAAAATACCAACCAAGTTAGGGACTTCCATGTACCACCTGACCATAGATTATTTTGAACAAAATATCTCTTTAAGCTAATCACCCCCATTCCATATTCCAAGCATGAATGTGGGATCTCATGGAATAAACCAAGACAAAACCAACCAGGGCTTCAAGAGGCCAAACCACCTCAACCCTCAACCACATTGATTCCACCTCCATGGTTGGACATCACTAACACCAACCAAATTGGTGTCTACCTAAGCTGTCAAGGGCCCCAAGAACTAATAACTCAGGGCTTGAGAGCATTTGTCCAACCTGACTCCAAGGACTAGTAGCTCGACCCACCAAGGGTTCTAGAGCATTTGTCCCAACTTGGGCTCCAGGACTAGTAACTCAACCCAAGTTGTTACAAGGATTCCAAAGCATTTGTTCCAACCCATAGCCATAAGGAACCACAGCACCAATAAGAAAAAAAACAAGTGGAAAATCCACAACTCCATGGCTATTCAGGAAATGGAAAGGAAAGGTTAAAACCACTATCAATATAGGTGAATCTCCATGCCAATGATACACATAACCAAAAAAAGACATGCATATGCCATGCATCTAAAAATCAACAAGGAAATCACACATGCAACCTGTTAGCTCCCAAGCAATCCAGCTGTAGTTGTTAATCCACCTATTCCTTTGTGCTTTCCTACTTTCCTTTGCCTTCTTTCTCCAAATCCAATGTATGCCAAAGTGTTCCAAGAATGCTCCAATAATACTCTTTGTGTGCAAGAGTGTGAGAGAATGAGAGAATGAAATGAGAACTCTAAGAATGAACTGACAAAAGCTGTGAACTAATACTAAAAATCCTTTTATCATTGAGGCCTCTATTTCCTTCATTTTCCTTCTTTTTCCCTTCAATTTCCCTCTCATGAAGATATGTGTCTCTTGATCTTCCTTTTCTCCTATTTTCCTTTATTTTCATAAATAAAATGCCAATTATTTCCACTTTGCCTTTGCCAATTTCCATAGCCATTAATTAATCACCAGTGATACCCATCACTATGTTTTGCCCAACATTAAACTTGGAATACGTGTCGCATGAACTTGGTCTTAGTTTATATACATGGAAAATACAGTTGGGGTTGTTACACTTCCAATCCTCTACAAGTACTTGAGTGTTAGTTTATTTTCCTTTTATTACTTGAAGTAGATTTGTTTGTATGGCTCTAGCCTAAAATATACTCAACCTCGAACTTCAAATTCCCTCTAATTATTATGTTGACATCCTATTTTATGTTGTAAACAAGATATCATTTAATGGTTTGAGAACCTCTTGTTGGTGCTCTGTTTGGTTCTCCATTGCATGAACCTTCACTTTCCCTCTCAAGAGTGATGTGATGGAATGAGGATGATATAGATAAAAGCCATAAATGGTGACAATTTTTATGAAGTATGGAAAGACATGTCGTACCACCATTATGCCAAGGGCAACCAATTGACTCATTTTTTCTATTTATCATATGAAAATCAATGAAGATACCATTTTACAAACTTATTCAAAACCTCAAATTTTCCATCAAATGGAGGATTGTAATAGGAGATACCAGCTAATTGAGCCCAAGAAATAAAATAGTTTAGTTCAAACTTTTCTAGTGAAAATTGGATCTCTATCACTCATGACAATCTTATGGATTCCATGTAGCTTCTGGATTGTTTCCATGAAATCAATGGCTATTGTACTTTCTTTAAAAGGATGAGAAAGAGATGAAAAAAAGGCATGTTTTGAGAGTCAATCCACCACTACTATGATGCCATTATTTTATTTAGACTTGGGTATACTTGTAATAAAATCCAATGAAACCTCTTCCTAACATTGGCTTGGTATGGTTAATGGTTGTAGGAGCCTTGGAATATTGATCAGCTCTCCCTTATTTTTTGGGTGGACCAATCATCTAGCCACAAAATTTTGAACATTAGTTTTAATGCTTTCCCCCAAAAAATCCTTCTGGATCTTGCTGTATATTTTCAAGAACCCTAAATGTCATCTTATAGGAGAAGTGTGCAATTCCAAAAGGACCTTTCTTTTGGGTTGAGAATTCTTACATACGTACAGATGATCTTGATACCATAACAAATCATTCTTCCACACAAAATTTATTAGTTGAACTCTAATATCCTGGTTACATTTTCCATTATTATAAATGTCGTAACCTTAGTCAAATTAAATTATTTGAGTTGGGGACACAAATTCCAGAGCTAACGTGGAAAACTACTTGGATGGGGAATAGTTTGGTGGCATCCATGCAGGCTGATAGGTGGATGTATGCTGGTTGGTCTGCAAGATTATGGCGAGTGGACACAAATAGATCAAGGATGGCATAGCAAAATCAACAAAAAAATCAAAGAGACAAGAAGCAACTGACATAATTTCATGGGGTGAAGAGAGCTTGACAAGGATGAAAAAAATGAGGAAGGATTGAGTGAGAGAGGGTGGCACCATGTTACACTTAGAGGAGAATTTGGACCCTTTGGATTGAAAGAGGGGTTGAATAGGAATTCATGATCATCTTTCATTGGTAAATGATTTAAGGAGAGTGTGGTTCTAGCTCTCACCCTTCGACTTGCACGACATCTTTGATTTGTTATTTGTTTTGGAGCTCTCCTTGTTTTTCTTTTGCCTCTTCATTACATATTAGTACAACCTCTCATGTCTTACGTGTTGAATAAAGTGTAACTAGATTTGGTCCTCATAAATATGAAATGTACTTTTGATTCTTGTATTTTGTGAAAGAAAGAAAAATGAATATTATTATTATTGAGCTTGGGTTTCTTGCCCAAGAAATTTGTTTTATAGGTCAAGTACTAATTGAAAGTGATTCTAGGGCTGTCCTAAGTCAAGAAGTCAAATAGGACATTTTCATAATATGAAGACCCCATCAGGCATCTTGTAAATTGTAAAAAGAATTATTTTTTATATTTTACTGAGCCTTCCAAGACCAAGTTAGTTTTCCAACCTGTCAATTCGGCCTAAAATATGGAATTCGTACCCCTGGAAGACCTATATATAGGAGACAATTTGACCTCACTTGAACACATTCATTCCTCTCTCTCTCATGCTAAGGAAGAAGCAGAAAAGGGAAATGAAGAAGGAAAAAGAAGGAGAAGAAGTGTTTTAGGTTCCTCTCTTTCTCTTTCTCTCCACACGTGTGAAGAAGAGGGCTTAAATTCCACATTTTTTGCTATGGTTTCTGTTGCTGGGCTAGGGTTTCATTATGGAGGTTTGATTTGGTGAAAAAGAGCTAAAGGAAGGGCCAAAAAAGTTCACTTCTAGATCCAAAAGACAAATTAGGTCAAGTGAGGCAGCTGGAGGCAAAGAAGAAGAAGTTCTAGTCCACACATGTGAAGTAGCAGCTATTGCCAGGGGGCCGAAGCTACAGATCTACAGTTAGGGCCAAAGCGTTGTAGCTATTTGATGATCAAATAACACATAATAATAATAATAATAATAATAAGATAATCCTAAGAAGTAAAAAGACATCAAAAATAGTTATCATAGTTAGAAGAATCATTAATGTCATTTTGCCTTAGATTCTTCAACATGGTTTCAGAGCTATGGTTCGCACAAGGCATGAAGAAGGTCAACTCTGTTATGAATAAGCTTGAAGATAAGTGTTTAGCATTAGCAAGTCTCATCAAACAAAGTTTCAAGGTAGTATGGAATAGTCTCTTCTCTTCCAAAGATCTCAAATATTCAAAGAATGAAGGATTGTTCTCAGCTCTCACTAGAACATTTCAAGATGAAAATATATGGGTGTGTTATTGGGAAATCTAGTGCCTATGTAGAGATGCTAATCCCACTAAGACGGGTAGCTCTCTTAGAAACAAATAGATTAAAGTTACGTTTTCCTTTACGAGAAGTAGATAGGAGAGGAGCAAAGAATACCAACCTCGATCTTTCGCTTGGTTCTCTGCTTGTTCCTTCTCCACCTTGGCAGATCTTTGCCGCTCCTCCCTTGAGGACTGCACTTTGAAGAGTACCTGTAAAGTCAAAGCAGCATAATACCTTCAAATTGTAGAGATCTACAGTCATAAACAATATAGGACGAGATATATATTGACCACATACATGCATATATTAGCAAACATACAAGAATGTGGAGGAAAACTTGAATAGCTTTATTGATATAGAGATTAGAAGAGAGGATTACAACCCATTGATCTGACCCAGCGTCATCCTCCCAGCATGAAAGCCCTTCTTCACCTCATGAAAAGCTTAGATCACCCAACACTATGATATTCCACCAAGAAACCAACAGCACCTCCTTACAAGATACAAGATTCCAGCCCTGAGGATCTCTGGGATGAGGGATCCATATATAGATGATTGTAGGAGGGTGAGCCAGCTTCTGGGATTTTGATTAGTGTCCTCTCTCTGATAGTTCTTGATTCCACTTGGAGATTGATGATCTCTTACTCATCCCTGGGCGAATTCAGAGAGGCAAGTGTCACAGGAGAAGTTTCTGGAGGATTCCATGATCATCCACCTTGCAAACTGTCTCTGCCATTTGTCTACTCTCACCCATCGCACCCTCCAGAAGGGCTTTTCAGTATGCATCACACTTTTTTCACTGAGCAGGTGAGATGCATCACATCCTTTGCGCTGAGTAGTCTGTATGGTCCAGTTTTGACCAGTTCTAAGCAGTTTTCTATGGAGAACTTCTAGGAGAGGATGTAATCAGCTGATCTTGTTCCTTTAGCATATGAAACAACACTTTTAGGGGCTCAGAAGCCCTTGGTTTATGGACATATGTGAATGGGGTTGTAGTGCCAAAATATGTCTATAACAGTTGCCCCCTAAAGCATGAGGTCGAAAATCTTTTGATGTCGGGTGAAATGCTTTATCATGAGGATATGAGGTTCTTTCAAACTGGAAGGTGACCTGTAATAAGATACAATACAATACATTGTCTTCATAAAATTTTCATGATCTAGTTGAGGTGGGCATTCCCATGCTCAGCTTTATAAATTCATTTTCATGTACATAGGACAGACAACTGTCTGTGTGGAAAACTGATGATTCTGGTAGAGCCATCATCCTTTGATTTTGATGATCATCTGTGAAACAATGATGTACATTTGATGTCTTTATTTTCCTGAATATATCACAGCCTGGATGGATGAAATTAGATCCGAGGTCTTCAAACTCGTCCAATCTTCGCCCGAAGTACAAGTCAATCCACGTGAAAAATGTTCTGGAGTCGAACATGGAAAGACATCGCCTGATTACCAACCAATGATGTAAGCTGTTAACAGGCACGAGAGGAATCACCGATAATAATGATGACCCTCATGGTACTATAGTACAATTTGTGTGGTGTGAAAAAGGGACTTGGCTTCGAACACCACGTAAAATCTTTCGGTCTAAGGCCATTGATGTAAACCTGTTGCTGGAAGTGAGAAACTTGCCATTGAGGCATGCAAGCTTCAAAGTACTGAAAAGGTTGTTCCTAGGTTGACTTCTTGGATAATGAGCTGTCGTCGACAAGAAGTAACCCGTCATAGGAGGGCCTTAATAAATCCCACATCTACAACACGGAACAGAGAAAATGATTTTTTGGAGGTGAAAATGATATGATGATACAGGGTTCAGGGTGGCGGTCATGAAAGAATGAAGTATGAAGGTATTGTAGCAGGTGAGACACAAGCTGGGTTGGTGAATTCTCTGATCGACTTCTCTTGAACATATTGGTGACACTAAAACAGATTGGTAGCGTTAACCCCAAAGATAGATGGTACGATGGACCAATGGTAATATGACCGGTGAATGGAATAACCCAACCCGACTCAATCATGGTAATGGAGTGAAAGTGTCATGTTTAAGAGCAACTTGCTACCAATAAAGTTTCTTCAAGTTTTCTTCCCAATTTTCCCCAGTCATTACTGACCAGTACCTTTTTATTTTTATCGAGCTTGAGGAGGATAACATATGCTTGTTCTATAATTTGCCCTTTGGGCAAACTCGTCGCTATGTTTTAATGAGCCTAGTGACAGTGAAACTCTTTCTTGTCTCTATGGACAAGTTTGTCGCTATTGGTTTTAACGAGTTCAATGACAAAGACAAATCGGGCCTTTTTCAATTTTAGAGAGTTTGAAAAGGGATGGAAAGGAAACTCCAGTAATCATTTTTTGTCATATAATCCCTTAAGTCCGAAAAAGTATAAAATAATATGAAAGGGATGAATTTTCAATAGTTTTAACGAGCCGAACAAGACAAGCGCTCGATATTTTTGTGTAATAATCCCTCAGGTCCAAAAAGATTAAAATCTAGAGGAGGGATAACACTCCCGTGAGTTTTAAAGAGCTGGAGAAGCCAATTGCTTGGCAATCTTTTTACATTTTACGAGTCAGATGAAAAGAGCTTAAAGGAGACTCGTCTGAGGAATGAGCGATATTTTTGGGTGGCTGCTGATTCCAGGTAAGGTTTGGAATTTTCCAATCACGACAGTCTCACAAGGATGGCTAGCAGAATCACTCTTCGCAGCTGTTCCTCAAAAGGGCAAACAATCAAATGGAGGCGTATGATCAGCCAAATAGAGTGGAGGTGATGGCAAGAACACGACCAGGGCTTAGAAGTTGATGATAGTGCATTCGTAATGGTTATTTACCGGAGGTTGGTTAATTTTTTAATGAGCTTAAACTCTAGGGGAACATTTTCTCATTGCTTAGGTTAAATTTTTAACGAGCTTGAACTTCGCATAAAAATTGCTCGTGATAATGGTCATCGATATTCAACCCACCGTTAACACTATGTTCTTTTGACGGTCATACTACCTGTTCAATTTCTCCATCAAACTGATTAGAAATGAGAATACATGCTTGAAAAATGAGTTAAAACACTAATACCCTACTTGAATTACGTGAAAAGTAACTTAAAAGTAGTTTTTTACCCCTCATTTTACCATTTCCTTTGAGCTTGAGATTGTTGGAGCTTTGGAGGTGTTTTCCCCCTCGATTTTCACTAGCTGATTCTAGGAGATTCCATGGAAGATTCTTGGCACTGTCTGGACCAGGTAGGAGCTAAACCTGTGCTCTTCAGTTGCATTCCTTTCTTTTTGAATTCTGAGCATGTTTCCCTGCTTCCCTGAGCCTCTGGGGTTTGAGAAATTTGTTCTGCCCCCATCGCACCCTGTGTACATCGAAAGGTGCGATGCATACTGGGCTGGTCACTAGCCAGTTAGTATCCATTGCTCCTAGTACACAGCTGGGGTGCGATGGGCGCAAGAAGGGAAATTTGTGCACTGTTTTTCATAGAAATTTTGCCTGTTTTTTGCCAAATCAGGATCCTGACTCTTCTCTTGTTTGTTTTCAGAGATTCATCAGAGCAAAATGGTTGTTACATGGCAAGAACGCAAGCATGAAGAAGAGGAAATGGTTGCTTTACATGATCCAGGTACGGTAACTGCATTGCGGAACTGTGGTTTGCTCAAGTTCTTCTGCATCTCTAACATGAGGCAAAAAATCAATTGTTGCAATATTTCCTCGATGCATGGGATCCTACCAACCATGTGTTCTAGACTAGAGGCAAATACATCCCCTTGACTATCATGGACATCTATTTTTTGACCGGTTTATGGAGGCGTGGTGCCCCTCTCTCACTATCAAGTTCCCCCCGTGGGGGCGAATCCGTGAGGGATTATATTCGCCGATACTGTAGAGAAGGATCTCAGTCGAGTAGGGATGGCAAGATCAACATACGAGATGTCAATAACCGGCCTTTGAGGACCATCTTGTTCACCTTTTCTAGACTGGCTGGTAGTGCGGCTCTTCACTTGGCCAACAGGTCCTATATGTAGTATGCCTTAGAATGCCTTGAACCAAAGGTATTCAATTGGTGTGATGCAGTACTTCCAGTGATAAAAGAATAGATTACCAAGGTGAAAATTTGGTGATCTAAGAACTTTGGCTATGGTTCCATTTTGACTGTTTTCGCCTTGGAGAAGATCCCATTGATGCAGCCACAGTACATTTCACTTGGTTTTCCACCACAGATTGAGCCACGGATGTAGAGATGGGTTGACCTTATGGCCCGACATGCTGGTCAGCCACAGGTTTCTTTCTCTGATGCCTTCTTCAAGTGGTTCAATCATTAGAAGATGGTTTATGCTGAGTGTGCATATGCTGGTATGGATTTCCGGGGTGACCCAGATTTAGTGTTGCCAGCTGGTGAGCAGTGGAGTGCTATAGGTGAAATTTCTGACCATATTCCTATTTATTCCTTTTATAGTGTTCCTGTGCTTCCTTTTATCAAGACTAATCAAAACTCATGTGCTCATGAATATATCGAACCGGTGCGATCAGCAGTGTGCTTGAGAGCACCAACCGCCGTTCTAGCAGGAGAGGCTATAGGGAGGGCCGTCCTTCGCGACCTGGATGTGGTCGAGAATCTTGTAGCATTGCAGGATCAGATCGAAAGCCTTACTCTCGGTATCCCGGATGTGAAGACTAACGAGCTGCCTCTGAGATTACAACGACATACTACTGGTGTGCCATGTCGATGGACAAGGCTTTTACGCATGATTGCACAGGGGTGACTTGTTATCACCAACACCATTAGACTAGGGTGCCCCGTAGTATTTTGAGTTTTTGGGTCATTTGATCGATTTTGTCTCAGACACAGAACACTATGTGTAAACCATAAATAGTTATATATATATTTTTGATTTTCGGAGCTTCATTTTGGTTAAGTTACATGATCCTGATGCAACTATTGATGAAATTCTTTTCTTTTATAAATGTTGCAAATGTCTATCTAAAACATAATTTGCCAATGAATCTATTAATGTGTTTAAGTTTATGGAAATATGATGATATTGGATTGAATCAAACTATCTTTCCAAAATCTTGACCCTTAGGAACATGCGATAGATAGCTAGATTCCGTACAGAATAGATACTGGTGAGTTGTAGAATGAAGAGCTGTGAGTCTAGCCTGAGAACAAGTTGGCGTATGCCATGTGTGATGGCATCAGAGAGGAGCTCTATCAATTCGCTATATTTAGTGATGTTGTTCGTTTATTGGCCAATACATACCCCTCTGAAACTTACTAACTCGCTGCTTGGATCAAAGATGGTCCAGGCCACAGAAGATAGGTTTCACGAACTACGGCTTGCTCCGTCGACATATCCAACAAATGATTCCAATGGGTTTGACATCTGTAACAAATGCAAAAGTGGATTACCTAACAAAAAATGATTTCTCTTAGCGAAAACAAAAATGTAACAAAAGCATAAGGGTTACTATACTGAGTTAAGCATAGTAACACTTAAGGTACAACCGTTGCGAGGTTGCGCTAGTGGAATCCTATCGTAATCCACTAACTCGTAGGCTCCTTTTGCTAATACACACTTAAAAATATAGGGGCCCATCCATAAAGACTTGAACTTACCTGCTCCTAACTTGTCGGACTCTTGGTTGTAAAGTAAGACCAGGTCACCTTCTGAGAAGACACGGGGTTTGACATTCTTGTCAAACTACGCCTTGACTCGTTTCTTATGGGCTTCATTAGCCAAGGTGGCATCACAGTGGATTTCACCCAATTAGATTATTTCCAAGACACGAGCCTCCTCTTCTGAAGTTCCGTGGAGAAGGTCGACTGCGAGCTTGAGGGACAAGATTTCGCACTGAATTGGTAAGATTGCTTCGAAGCCATACACCAATTGAAAGGGTGTAAACCCAGTCGCATTCCTTACCGATGTCCGATATGCCCATAAGGCTGAGTACAGGATCAGGTGCGAAATCTGTTTATGGGTTCCAATCATCCTTTGCAACATGCGCTTCAGGACTTTGCTAATTGCTTCAACTTGTCCATTAGCTTGCGGATAATATGGAGTAGAGCTGTCGTGGGACAGTCCTAATTTGGCAGCCAACTCAACCATCATGTGATTGTGAAAATGCGATCCATGATCTATAAATATAGCTTGTGGAACACCAAATCTGGAGACTACATGATTGAAAAAGAAAAGAGTAGCCGTTTCGCCACGTTGTTTAATGTAGGCATCGCCTCGGCCCATTTCGTAAAATAGTCGACAACGACTATGATATACCCTTGTCCCCTAGCCGAGGTGGGGTTACAAGTCATCAAATCTATGCCCCATTTGGCGAATGGCCCAATAGCTACTACTGGCTGCAGAGGTGCGGGTGGAATTCTTGTTTTGTGATAGAAAATTTGACAAGCATGGCAACTTCTGACTACGGTTATGCAATCCTTGAACATGGTTGGCTAGAAGTATCCTGCTTGTAAAATATTTTGAGTCGTAGCGTAACCAGATTTATGCCCCCCACACACGCCTGAATGACAATCATCCAGGACTTTTTCGGCCTCCTCATGGGTGAGGCACCTCTGCAGAACTGTATCAATGCTATGACGGTAAAGTGTATCCCCAACGATCATGTAGTCTTTTGCTTGGTATAGAGTACGTCGCTGCTCTGAACGAGAGGTATTAGACCTATATGTTTGGGTCTGGAGATAAATGATTATATCTCCATACCATGGATCGCTTGAAGATAACAAAAACAATGATTCATCCATGATTGTTGCATTGGATGTTGAATCGTTGGACGACGATGGGAGATCGCATAGTAACTCCGCAAAAACCAGAGCTTTCTTGGATTTGGATTTTAAGAAATATAGATCAAACTGTTGCAAAATTGTTATCTATTTCGAATATTTACCCCCCAGTAACTGTCACAATTTGGAAGATATAAGTCATGGGGTTGCAATCTGACAAAATGGTAGTTTTTCGAAAGAGGATGTAGTGTCAAAATCTCTGTACCGCTTGAATAGGTGTGAGAGCTAGCTTTTCAACATATGAGTACTTAGATTCTGTATCATTTAAGTTTCAAATTAAATAATAAATAGGATGTTCAATTCCATTGTCTTCTTGAACTAAAACCATTGCTATGGTCGTACCCGCTGCAGCCAGATACAGGTTATAGTCTTTTTGATAATTATGAGCATACATTAATGATGCTTTTATTAGGGATTCCTTTAAAGCATCGAAGGAAGCTTGCACAACCTAATCCCAGATGAAGGGTACTTCTTTTTTCAACAAACGAGTATAACCTTTAGCAAGTTTGACATAATTTGGAATGAACCTCCTTAGAAAGTTAGCTTTCCCTTGGAGTTTTTGAATCTAAAGCAAATTTTAAGGTGGAGGCAAATCGATGATTGCCTGAACCTTACATGGGTGGAGACGAATCCCATCCTTCGAGACCACAAAGCCAAGTAAACGACCAGAACTGACACAAAACACACATTTGTGTGGATTGAGTCATATCTTGTAGTGTTGGCAACGTAGAAATATCGCTCTCAAGTGCTGCGGATGCTCGGTCGCTTTTGCAAATGAGCCGGAAGATTGTCGAGATATGGTTGAACGATGTTCTTGATGTCATGGAAGGCATAATTCATTTTCCTCTGAAATGTCGCCCCTGTGTTCTTTAAACCAAAGGGTAACTTGCGGTATGTGAATGTGCCCCACAGACAAATAAATGCAGTCTTTGACTGGTTTTGTGGGTGGATGTTTATTTGATTATACCCAGAAAATCCATCCATAAATGAAAAGATTTCACATGTGGCACATTCATCAATGATCTGGTCAATGAAGGGTGTAGGGTAGTTGTCTTTTGGACAAGCTTGATTTACATCCTTATAATCGACGCACGCTATAATCATTCCTTGTTTTTTCATTACAGGAACAATATTTGATACCCAATCGGTTAGAGGAACCGGGTAGATAAAACCAGCATGGAGAAGTTTTTCAACTTCTGCCTTGATGGTAGCGACTTTCTTGGGGTGCACCTGCCGGAGCCGTTGTCGTACTGGTTTGACATCTGGATACATCTTAATTTCGTGTTCAACTATGCTCGAGTCAATGCCTGGGATTTCATCATATGACTAAGCGAAGACATCTCTGAACTTGCGAAAAAGAGCGTAATATATTTCCAGTTTTGAAGAAGAACAAGATTTGCCGACATGAATATTCTCTACAACATTTGTTTTGTTTGAGATATTGAAGGTGATAGTCTCTTCAATATTGTACAGGTTCTGCTCAGAATCCACTGCATTTACAGTATTTGATAGAAAATCAAAAATTGAGGGATGATCAAGGTCACTGGAACTATCTTCCTTACAATCTAGAAGATGGGAATGGGGTTGGTATTCTTTGCTCCTCTCCTATCTACTTCTCCTAAAGGAAAATGAAAGTAACTTTAATCTGTTTGTTGTAATCGAGGTTTCCATCGATAACTTCAACATCAATTTCTACTGCCTTGCCCCACAGTTTGAATTGCAAGTTACTTAAAATCCCATATGGAGTGTATGTTCGTCCATCAAATGCTTTCAACGTTGTTGATGATTGCGACAAGGGTGGTGAGCCCAAAGTTTTCCAGCAACTCATCGACATAATACATGTAGATGCTCCCTCATCAATAATTGCTCGATGAAGCAACTTGAATAAGGAAAGCAAGTTGAGCTGGTAACTGAGCGTCATATCCTTTATGATTAAAGGCCACAAGATTGGAATCCGCTGGGTCAATCCCATCTATCGTTGATAATAGAGCCTACTTTTGGGAGGGGCAATTTTGCAGTACCTCAAGTGTTGACATAGCAGACGACGATTGGGCCAGGTCCTCTACTATATTATAAGTCTTTGCTGCTCTGGCACGAGGATTAAATGTCTATTTGTGTACTACTCCCTTTGGCGGGTTTATCGTTAGCTTAGGAATGATGGGTGGCACAACTTCGGTCGAAGTTTTTGTCGAACTACTAGGTTGCTTAGTAGCCTTGTTGTTCAACAGCTGTGGATTCCCGTAATCTTTATTCCTTGTCGATATCAAAGCATCATTTTTCTGTTTCGAAATGGACAACATAAGTACTTGGGATGGGGAAGCATTATCAATAGCAACCAGATTGGTTCTCGGGTTTGGAAACGGATCAGTCAATACCGCCTAGGTTTTTGAACTCTTAAAGAGTTTCTTAACTTTAGCTTTATGTGGACAATCTCTCGTCCAATGAACCTCATCACATATCTGACACCCCGCAAGGGGTTTCCTTTACCCATAAGGGTTTGTAGAAGATTTTTCAGGAGACGTCCCCTCTTCTTTCTTCTTTTTCCCTTTCTTTTTTTTCTTGCCTCCTTGTTGCTTCGGTTCTTTGCCTTTGTCAGTCGACACGACGTTTACCTCCGAGGCAAGAAGTTCTTCATTTGCATTTTGATCATAAATCTTATGGGATTTCTTAGTTGTAGCCTTTGTCAATTTCGTGCTTGTCGTACCTATCATGCCATCGCCAGCATGAGAGTCCTTGTTTAATTTAGGAGGAGGAGGAACGGAAAATTCCGGTCTAGGAGCATCAGGGATTTTGTCATAGAATTTTCCAGACTGAGTATAGATCAAGTCTAGATATTGCGCACGAGCAATGACTTGCTCTTCAGTGACGACCCCTCCCTTTGCCACATCTTCTGTTATAGAAGGTAACAATGACTTAATAAACCATTCAGCTAACAACTGATTAGGAACATATGTTTTTACCATTCTACGATGATGTCGCCACTCATGGATATGATCAAATATATGAGTGGCTGTCGTCTATTTGAAATTGGTAAGCAGCTCTGTTCCTATTTCGTACCTTATGGGTAATTGAAAATGGGTTAAAAAGGTTGTGGCAAGGGTGCTGAAGTTATCAAATGAAGCTCTAGGCAATTCAATGTACCATTTTGCTGCCAAACCAGTTAACGTTCGTTGAAAAAGGCAAAGTCTAATTGAATCATCATTTAGAGTGCTGGACGAACACCACAGATGAAAGGTCATCACATGATTCGACGGGTCTTTACCCAGATTTCCACTAAATTTAGGAATATCTTATGGAAGTTTGTGAGGGATCGCCGACCACCAAGGGGCATAAGCAATTGGATCGTTTGTTAGCCAATTTAGATCCGGTAACTCTAAAGTTGCCACGAAGGGCAACTGTTGATTCAGGTTCGGTGAAGCATACCCAGGATAAGATGGAATTTCCTAAGCAGTGAGTCTTTGCATACTAGCATGGTGCATTTGATGCTGATAACTTTGGTAAGGTTGATGGGCATAACCACTATGAAATGATTGATGTTGACCGCTTTGATTATACGACTGCCCATTACTTGCAAAGATTTGGTTCTCAGAACCTTGGTAAACTTGTTGGAATTGCAGTTGTTGATATTGCACCAGCCATGGTTGTGAAACCATTTGTTATTGTCCAATACTGGCCATTTGACCAAGATGAGGGGTAATAGTGTCTGTTTGAACTTGGGTCGCTCTGGTTAGGGAGCCACTAATCGGTGATTGCGGCTGTGTCGTGGAGACAGGAGGCTGTTGTATTGCAACCTGAGAAACTTGAGGTTGGCATACAACAGGCAACACTTGTACTTGCGACACTGTCACAATGGCCGGTGTAGTGGGGATATTTGACACAGGTAAGCTTTGTTGCATTGAGTATACAACTCTTGGTTGTTGAGGCAGTATTGGCACCCAACCGCTGGATGTAATTCCAGCATGACCTGAATTCTGTTGCGAACTCCCATATGGTTGTTCTCCTGGAGGAAACAATGAAAGGGTATACTGCCCCCCATATTGTGGTAATCCAGTGGTCAAAGGAATGATTGACCTTTGGGGACAAGACTGCCCAAATTGATACTGTTGGGAAGGATCAATTTGTTGAGACTCAACATAAGAGATTCTAGATATAATTTCGGATGAACAAACAGGAACATACCATACTGTCAAAAAAGTCCTTGGATGGACTCCCTCTAGTGGTTGAGAGCTAGTTGGGACAGATGGTATACCGAAAAACATTGTTGGAATAGCAGCAGGAGGTTCTGCTGCTGCTGCGTCAGATGACACAGTCCTAGATGTCAACGATTGTTCAGACATGTCTATTCTATCCAAGAGATTTCCTAGTGATTCTACAGGAACTTGCGATGAAGGGAGACTAACTTCTGATGAAGAAGGATATAGGGTGATCCCGGCTCCAAAATGCAATGCAGTACTAGATGAAGGATCCTCCACAATCTATTCTATAGCAATCAAACCAGGTGGGAGAGGTAGACCGTCAGGTCCATAAAAGATTTCTGGTGCCGAAGAAGGTATAGGTTCTGCAACAATAGATGTTTGGGGAATAAAAACTTTCGAATCACCTATAGATGGAGCCAGTTCAGGACTAGAAGTGTTTACCGTTACACTAGGATAAGTTCTAATGTCCTCTTGTGGCTGCGGAATTTCTTCTATAAAGGCAGGGATACCAGAAATGGTTGGAGTAACCAGAGTCTCTGAAGATGTCGGAACACTTGTTCCAACCAAACCGGGGGACTTTGATCCGGTTAAATGAGTTCTCTTTTTTTGGAATAGTTTCATATCCGGAGTCAAAGACGATTGACTCGTAAGTCTCCACGAACGATGGGGTTTCGATTGACTTTCTTCCACGATTGCGGATTACTTGTCAACTAAAAATAAAGGGGAAAAATGATTATGAATATAATGAATTTTAGATGCTTTGACACAACTTGATTTTTCAATTTTTAAGAGTCATGAAAAAGAAAAAGATGACTCTAGTCACCTTTGATTTTTAATGATCCTGAAGTGACAAGTGCTCAGATGGACCTTTTCTTTTAATGAGTCTGAAAAGGAACAAAAGAGACTACTCTAGAAATCTAGATAGAGGGATTACCAAACCAATCACAAAACGACAGAATAATTTTTATGGTACGGCAGTCAATCTTCCCGAATGCTGTGTTTAGTGCATTGCGATCTAGAGGGCGGCAGACACGACTTCCTAAGGATAAAGGATATAGCCTATTGTGGTCTCCCAATATATACTCGACGGTACGTGGGAGCACAAGTCCATACTGGCACTTGTCATCTCAAAGAGGAGGAATCACCCAACCTACGATGAAAGCGATAGTTACCAGGCTTTACGACGCCAGAATACGTCTCTAGCCTAGACTTCTAAATGTTGTGTGTTAGGTTCCAAAGCGCTTTTATGTTCATTGAATTTATTTTACAGTTGATCTTTCTTAAGAAGTTTTCCTTTCAGGTTCACCACGTGATGTAGATATACAATTCCTAAAATGCAATCTAATATGATAAACAAACGTTTATTCTTCTTTTTGCAATGAAAATCCTAGCTACTAAGGAAAGAGAAGCATAATTCTTTCAACAAAGAGCAAAGAGCACACACTAGATGCACTGTCCTAAATCAAAATCAGCAAGCAATCTAAATGAAAATGCACGTGCATGTATTTGTTTTTTGCTTTCTTAATGTGTGAATGACAAAAAGAATGCTAAGTACAAATCTAAATCGTTTCAAGAGACAATACTAATGATTTTCTCTTCAAAAGATGAAAGGAAGATAATGACGACACTTTGCGATTTTGAACTTGAAAATTGCTTTCGACACTTGAAAAAATACTAATTCAAATCAAATACAAGAGTAACAATGTAATTGACCATCAAGAACAATAGAATTCTTTTCTTTGACTGAAAATGACACTTGTGACACTTCCAAATCAAAATACGACAACTTGATTACGCTACTTCTTTGTAAAGGAGAATTGTAAATGGCGAGCAATACATAAAAACATTTACAATTCTTTGTACTATGGAGGCTAAATCATGAAAAGGAAGGGAGTTTCCATAGAGGTATACTAATCACAAACAACAAAACTCCCGAATAAAGCTGAAGAGAGTGAACAAAAAACCAAAATCTGGAAGCAGAAGAGGTCTTATCTGATCATCTCACCTGTAACATAGGGAAAGAGTGATGCATCTCACCTACTGCACACGGGAGGTGCGATGCATCTAGATTTCCAAGAGGAGAAGGTGCGATGGTCCAAGGATGAGACTTCAACTTTGTTCCAGGTCACAGTTTGTAGCTTAGTTCAGGGATTTAGGCTGAGCTAATGATAGTCAGTAAATGGAAATCACCGGGGCTAATCTAATGAGGCTACTTGATCCACCACCAGGGCAATTAGGATGTTTGAAAATCAATTGTTCAGTTTTTAAACAAAACCCGGAGATAGACTAAAGCAACATTGATCTACTTTGCGCTTGCATAGAAAATGCAGTTTGAAGGCTAGCTGGCTTGACTTCAGGCTCCGTCTGTAAGTTTATAAAGCAAACAAATATAGACAAGAAAATAAGCTATTCGCTCCCCAGTGGAGTCGCCATTTTGTTATCGGGAAATCTAGTGTCTATGCAGAGCTGCTAGTCCCACTAAGACAGGTAGATATCTTAGAAAAAAATAGATTAAAGTTACTTTCATTTTCCTTTATGAGAAGTAGATAGGAGAGGAGCAAATAATACCAACCTCGATCTTTCGCTTGGTTCTCTGCTTGTTCCTTATCCCCTTTGGCATATCTTTGCCGCTCCTCCCTTGACCACTCCGCTTCAAAGAGTACCTGAAAAGTCAAAGCAACACAATACCTTCAAAGTGCAGAGATCTACAGTCATAAACAATATAGGACCAGATATATATTGACCACATACATGCATATATTAGCAAACATACAAGAATGTGGAGGAAAAATTGAATAGCTTTATTGATATAGAGATTAGAAGAGAGGATTACAACCCAATGATCTAACCCAATGTCATCCTCCCAGCATGAAAGCCCTTTTTCACCTCATAAAGATCTTAGATCACCCAACACTATGATATTGCACCAGGAAACCAACAACACTTCCTTACAAGATACAAGATTCTAGCCTGAGGATCTCTGGGATGAGGGATCCATATATATATGATTGTAAGAGGGTGATTCAGCTTCTGGGATTTTGATTAGTGTCCTCTCTCTGATAGTTCTTGATTCCACTTGGAGATCGATGATCTCTTACTCATCCCTGGGCAAATTTAGAGAGGCAAGTGTTACAGGAGAAGTTTCTGGAAGATTCCATGATCATCCACCTTGCAAACTGTCTCTGCCATTTGTCTATTCTCACCCATCACACCCTATATAATGTCTTTCTAGTATGCATCACACTTTTTATACTGAGCAGGTGAGATGCATCACACCCTTAGAACTAGGCAATCTGTATGGTCCAGTTTTGACTAGTTCTGAGCAGTTTTCTGTGGAGAACTTATGGGAGATGATGTAATCAGCTGACCTTATTCCTTTAGGGCATGAAACAACACTTTTAGGGACTCATAAGCCCTTGGTTTATGGACATATGTGTTTGGGGTTGCAGTGACCAAATATGTTTATAATAGGGTGATAGATAATGGAGCTTCAAGACACATGATTGGATATGACAAGAAACTCAAAACCCTATCAAAAGGGAAGTCCTCATACTCTGTGGAGCTTGGTGACAACAAAAGTTATCTCATAAAAGGCATTGGATCTACATCAATTGAGCTTGAAGGAGGAGGTAACTTTCATCTCAACAACATTCTATATGTTCCAGGTTTGTGCAATTTTTTTTTTCATCGTTAGAAGTAAAAGGAGATAGATTTTCTTTTATAGATGGTAATGTAGTGGTTTGGGCTAAATATTCTAGAATTGAAAAAGCTAGAACCATTGGAGTTCGAGAAGGAAGACTCTATAGCCTCTCATCTCCTCTAAATTAAGCACTTGTCCACATTGAGATAAGTCTGTGTGAACTTTATTATATAATATTGGGCCATCTTCATTACAAGATCTTTCCAACCCTAAAATCCATTGTAAATGGGATACTAAATCTCAAATAAGACCATGAAGGAGTCTGCAAAGGCTGTGCTCTGGGAAAGAATTCAAAGAAACCATTTGCAAATAGTACATCTAGAGCTTAATAGATTCTAGATCTCATCCACTCTGATGTATGTGATCCCATGTCTAAATCACTTGGAGGTCATCTATATTATGTTACTTTCATTGATGATCATTCAAGGAAAACTTGGGGTTGTTTACTTAAATCCAAGGATGAAGTATTCATAAAATTTCAAGAATTCAAGGTAGAGGTAGAAAGTCTTATGGAAACAAAGATAAAGATTCTAAGGTCAGACAATGGAGGCGAGTATACTTCCAAAGAACTCATTTCTTTCTGTAAGTAGGTTGGGATCAAGAGGGAGATTATAGTTCCATACAATCCTGACCAGAATGGAGTAGCTGAATGAAAGAATAGAGATATAGAAGAAAGTGTAAAGGCTATGCTCCATGATCAAGATCTACCAAAATTCCTATGGGGAGAAGCAAAGGAGACTGCAATATACATTCAAAATAGAAGTCCTCACAGGTCACTTGGAAATATAACTCCATAAGAAGTCTTCATTAGGAAGAAACCAAATATTGATAATCTCCAGATATTTGGATGTCTTGTATATATTCACATTCCCATGGAAAAAAGAAAGAAGCTAGATCCCACAAGCAAGAAAGGAATATTTGTTGGATATAACAACTCTTCCAAGGCTTATAGGATCTACATAAAGGAAGGATATCAAATAGAAGTAAGCAGAGATGTAATTTTTGATGAGAGCATTGCCTTCAAGAAATCCAAAGATCTCCCATCCAATTATGATGAGGATGATCTTGCTATATTTGAGGAAGAATTTCATAAGGAAGAAGAAGTCTCTCATCATGAGGAAGAAGGTCCTAGTGAACCAATCTCTCTCCCTGGAAGAAGAAAGATACCTAATTTGTTAAATTCTACACTTCAAGAAGCATAAGGTCACACCATAAGAGGAGGATTTAGGGAGAGCAAGAAACCGAAAAGATACTCAGGATATGAAACTTACATGTCGAAGCTCATTGAATATGAACCTTCCACTTTCGAAGAAGCAACCAAACACAAAGAATGGAAGAATAACATGATGAGGAATACGAATCTATCATCGAGAATGGAGTCTAGTAAATTGTCCCAAGACCGGAAAACAAATAAGTGGTAACATCTAAGTGGATGTATAAGATCAAGCATGCTACAGATGGAAGTATAGATAAATTCAAGGCTTGATTCATGGCTCGAGGCTTCTCTTAGGAAGAAGGCATTGACTATGATGAGACCTTTGCTCCCACAACAAGGTATATTGCGATCCGATCTATGATATCTCCGACAACATCAATGGGATGGAAAGTACATCAAATGGATGTCAAAACATCATTATTGAATGGTACCATAGATGAAGAAGTCTACATAGAACAACCATTGGGATTTGAAGTAAGAATAGAGAATCTCATGTTTGAAGATTGAAGAAGGCACTTTATGGCCTCAAACAAGCTCCCAGGGCATGGTATGCTAGAATGGATGATGAGCCTATCATCATTCTTCTATATGTAGATGATCTTCTATTAACTGGTAATGAAGAAATAATTCATGAGTGTAAGAAAATGTTGGCAACCAAATTCTATAGGAATGATCTAGGAATTATGCATTATTATCTGGGACTGGAAGTCTGGTAGGAACCAAATGAAATATTTCCGGGACAAGGAAAGTATGTGACTGAGCTATTGAATTTTGATATGATGGAATGCAAACCCATGAAAAATCTGATGATCACAAACTTGAAAATGTTAAGGAATTTTGAATCTAATCCATTGGATCCTACTATGTACAAGCAACTGATTGGCTCCCTTATGTATCTGGTGAATACTCAACCAAACATATGTTTTGCAGTAAATGTTCTTAGTCAATTTCAGATGGAGCGTAGACATGATCATTGGATAACTGCCAAGCATATACTAAGATATCTGCAGGGAACCGTCCACTACTGCCTAAAGTATGAAAAAAGAAAAGATGTTCATCTAGAAGGATTTACTGATTCTTATTGGGGAGGCATTGAGAAGGATAGAAGAAGCACTACAGGAGGTTGTTTCAGCTTGGGATCCTCCATGGTCTCTTGGATGAGCAAAAATCAAGAGACAATGCCTTTGAGTAATGCTGAGGCTGAGTACATTGCATCCTGTGAAGTGAGTAGGGAAGTGGCTTGGTTAAGGAAAATGTTATCCAATCTGTTTGCAGGATCATTGGATCCTACCATAACAGATTGTGATAATACCAGCTATATTAGACTGTCTGAGGACCCGATATTTCATGAAAAGATGAAGCACATAAACAACAAGTGCCACTACATTCAAAAGGTGGTATAATATGGTGTACTGAAGATGGAGTATGTCCCCATCAATAATCAAAATGATGATATTTTGACAAAATATCTTCCCAATAAGAAGACTTAGATTGGTTGAAATATCTTCCCTAGTTAAGAGGGAGAGATAGACACATCATTCTTATCTTCATTTTAGAAGAAATAATGGAGGATTGAGTAATCATATGGCATCCGATACTCTTTGAGGATGTGGTAGGGAATCCAAGATAAGAGTAGTCAAGAGGACCGATATTCTTTGAGGGTTGGGGACTCAAGATAAGAATTGTCTTAGAAGATAGTATTCAGTGAACACCCAGGTGGATATGTACCTTGAGAGACAATGATGAAGGTGTCTATAATCATTGGTATTGTTAACATTGGGCTCTGATCTATTGAGAGATAAAGTTGTTAGTCAAGGCCTTGCTATATAAAAATGATGGTTATAATGATGTTATACAGATGGATTACTAGTCCAACTCTTCTTATCAGATCTCTTCAGTATTGAGAATAGTCATGTACCATTTATCAATACCTCCCTAGTTAAGAGGGAGTGTTGAAGAAAATGTAACTAGGTTCGGTCTTCATAAATATGAAATTTACTTTTGATTCTTGTATTTTGTAAAATAAAGAAAAATGATTATTATTATTATTATTGAGCTTGGGTTTCTTGCCTAAGAAATTTGTTTTATAGGTCAAGCACTAATTGAAAGTGCTTCTAGGGTTATCTTAGGTCAACAAGTCAAATAGGGACATTTTCATAATATGAATACTCCATCGGGCATCTTCTAAATTTTAAAAATAATTATTTTTGTATTCTACTGAGCCTTCCAAGACCAATTCGACATGCCAACCTGTCAAGTCGGCTTAGAAGCTGGAATTCATGCCCTGGAAGACCTATATATAGGAGATAGTTAAACCTCACTTGAAAACATTCATTCCTCTCTCTCTCATGTGAATGAAGAAGCAAAAAAGGGTCATGAAAAAGGAAAAAGAAGGAGAAGAAGTGTTTTGGGTTCCTCTCTCTCTCTTTCTCTCCACACGTGTGAAGAAGAGGGTTGAAATTTCATAGTTTTCAGTAGGGTTTTTGCTACCATGCTAGGGTTCACCGTGGAGGTTCGATCTAGTGAAAAAGCACTGAAGGAAGGGCCAACAAAGTCCCCTTATAGATCTAGAATACATATTAGGTCGAGCGAGGCAGCTGGAGGCAAAGAAGAAGTAGTTCTAGTCCATACGTGTGAAGTAGTAGCTGTTGTCAGGGGGCTGAAGTTGCAGATCTACAGTTAGGGACAAAAAGCTGTGACTGAAGGTCAAAGTAGTGTTGCCAAAAGAGATTTTGTTGGGTTTGGAAAATAGAGAAGCAAGCACATTCTTGAGAAGTTTGTCTTGGTCTTGGAAGGGTTTCAGTGTTGGTCAAGGGTCTTGGTATTCATCAATAAAGAATCTATACGAAGATATTGAAGGGTTTTCCTCTTAAGAGGAGAGGTTTTTCCCTGGCTTGGAGCGTACATATTGCGTACTTGTATATTGTTGATCTTCCTATTTTGGTAGCTATTTGATGATTGAAGAGCACATTATAATAATAATAATAATAAGAAGAAGATAATCCTAATAAGTAAAAGGACATCACAAGCAGTTATCATAGTTAGAAGAATCATTAATGTCATCTTGCCTTAGATTCTTCAACATTAAGAAACCTACGAAGTTACTATGTCATTTTGGTTTCCTTATTGAAAGAAATCCATGATATTTATCCTATTGGCTTCTCATTGTCCATGACTTGAAAATAGTACCCTCTCCTCTTTGCGAATTCAACCACTATATTTCAATTCCCTATACGTATTTTTCTTGGGCCCTATTTCCTTGGACCAATTATTTTCTTTCACATTCTTTGAGTTGGGACAAGAGGTAGGTTGCAAGCCATGTTCAAGCCCATAATAATTTTCTCTAGTAGAGATATTGGGTGGGCTCTATGTGATTTGGAAACACTGCTCTCAACCTAGTTTTTCCTCCTAGAGTTCTCACTCCCGTGTTCAGAGTCCTCGACCATGTAAGGTTAACTAGGGGTTTGGATGTGCGCTTGGCTGGTTTATGATAGGAAACAATGTAATGCAATGACACCCTAAGAAAATGAAATATAAATACAAAGGGTCTTGGTGCTTCTGATTGGAGGCACTTTCTCCATGTATGCATGTGGAGCTTGGAGGTTCAAATCTTGAGCTACTAGGCATGAATTCCACTAGGCACTACAGATTTAACTAGAGGGTGGAGGGGGTTGGCCCTCTTGAGACCTGATTCTAGCCAAGAATTCCATAAGTAGGTTCCTCACTCTTGTTCTAAAATTTGGGTCTGGGGTGATTGGGTTGCAAGAAAGACAAGAATGCAACCCATTCTAATTTTGGGTGGAGAATCGTAGTCCCTGCCTTAGTTTCCCCAACATAATATAAGAAGAATCAGTATGTCTTGCTTGTTGCTAGTGCTTGCACCAATAAAGTAGTATACTGTGTCTAGTTGGAGGTCCGAATCCTAATTTAACAGTCCATAGAACTTCATAAAAAATATGGCAATCTATGTGCAATGGTCAGAGATTAGTTGCTCAAATTCATTGTTCAACTTCCCTTTAAGAGATATGTTCTACTATTTTGAGAGTTAGGTGCTCCACAAGATGATAAACCATTCAACATCAATCGATAGTGATAAGAAAAGATCTTATCCAAGGTAAGAAGCCTCTATATCTATTGATTTATATCATAATGCATTGGTTTCTTTTTGTGTAGTTTGTGTCCTATGGACTTGGGAAGTGGTTTTTTTATTGTCCTTGTTTACCACAGGTCGGTCTTTCTTTTTGTACATTTGTTTGATTTTGGATGAGTATCTTACAAAATAATTTGCCAATGTTTTTTCATACTCGTTGGGTTTATCTTTTTTCTCAGATATTTGATATTTTGTGGTCATGTAAATATTATGTACTTGAGTTTGTCTTAGTTGTTGTCAGTTGTGAAAATGAATATTCCTGATTACATGGAGTGTCATATTCAATTGTTTTTCAAACAATTTTATATTTCTTGCATCATCTTAACATATTGAAGATTTTGTATGTTAAGTGTAATCATAGGGAAACATAAATATAACAAAATAGTGATATGATCCAAAAGAAATTATAAAATTATGTATGGTCATGAAAACAAATCACATGTAAGTGCTTTGTGAATACACAAGTAGCTTGGAAAGGGATCACAAGGCTCAAATTCTCAAAGTGAGTGCTCAAATCTTGTGGGAGAATATAACAAGTAAAATGTATCTCAATAATAACAAGTATGATAGATTGTTGTTTGTTGTTTGCTCTTGTATTCATTTCCTTTAACACTATGCATCATTTATTATGTGGTCAATTGCAGTCCTGGCCCTCCTTCAAAAAGCTTCGTTGTGCATTAGTTCTAATTTCTTTTACACGTGAAATTTAGCTATCTTCCAGTAAGATATGTGGTTGCAAAGCCATGCCACAAGGGTGAAGGTGTTGGGAGTGTAGGTTTTAACCCTGTAAAGAAATAACCTGCAAACAAATTCTTAAAAAACAGAAAATATATAATGGAAAGAAACACAAAAAAAATACACAAAGATTTTCCCTTGGGCCCCAAAATCGGGACTACCAGATTGATTTTTCATTATATTCCTTTCAATGTTACAATACATATATATACATGCCGAAGCATTCATAAACCCTAATCCATTAACCCTGGATTAGAACATAACTGTGGTTCCCTTGACCAGATCTACAAAATACCATGGGCAGAAAACCATCATGCCAAAACCATGTGCAAAACCCATGCACAAAACCATAAGGAGGTTTTCCCACCTAAAATAGGGCCCAAAAAAATTTCACGAGGCTCTGCCCTTAACCCTGTAGAGGGGGGCTACTGCCCCCTTGAAACCCCCCAATAGGGGGGATGCACCGCCCCCGTGACCCCCTTACTACACCGGACACAATGAACAGGGGGATGCTGCCCCCTTGTGAACCCCCCACGCATGCAACTAGTCGTTGAAAGAATATAACACACACCCAATAGGGAGAAAATTTGTTAATTTTAACATGCCACCATATTTAGGCAAATTATAATATTTGAATTTTACCTTTGCCTTTTTGTTAATATTTTTTCCATGGTAATCTTGAATAGAATTTTTTTTTATTGCTTGTAAAATGCTTAGAATGTTTTATACTCAATTGTCTTGCTTAATTTGGCAATGGTCTTTTTTTTTGGGCAACTTTGTAGCCCATTAAGGAGCCTTATCTTGGTTGTTATTTTGTTGTCTATGAACATTTGACTTTTGCTTTGTTTTTAATGTTTATTTCTTGTCCTTAATTTCTTGGGTCGCACAAAGTGGTTTTGCCTCTGTACCATAACCAAGTGCAACTTTAAGGGATATGAGGAGGGTTGGTCATTGTTATCTCACCCACTCTTTCACTCACTTCAGCCCAATCATTTTTTAGTAAGGGGGGCACTCTTGAAAGGTATGATTTTGATGTTTTCTTCATAATAATATGGGTCATGGAATATACCAAGACCATTGCCTATCCAATAAGGTTATGGAGTCAAGAACAATGAACTAGTGGGTTTGAATATGATGAAAAAGTGAGTTTAGTCTATGAAGTAGGCATTATAAGTGGTCACTTGGATCTTTTCAATATTTATAAATTTAAATTTGTATTTACTTAACTAGCATAAACAATAAAACATGAGAAATATTCAGTAGCTAGAAACTGCAAAAAGGTAAATAAGAGAGACAACGATAAAATTGCAGAATATAAGCCTTTGACAATTTTAGAAAGGAAAGCATTTTTCATGGGGTTCTACGATGGGGCCACTTCCAATTTAGTAGATATCCAATACACTAAAATACTTTGCAAAATATTAAATATCCTTCTAACTCTATAATTGTTTCTTACTTGGAAAAACCTTAGCTCCTTGTGGTCAAATCAATAATGAGTACAACTACCTAATGGGCATTATTAAAAGAAGATGGCATTGGCACCTTGAGCTTTGGTTAGCTTAGTATCCCCTCTACTTAGGTAAGGGGGTATATAAATAATGGAACATTGGTATAAAGTTGGAAGTGATGATTCTTTTAAATTATCTCCATGCATATAGACTATTTGTTGCAAAATCGGGCACTAGGTGCAATGCCTTTAGTCGTTATCGATTTACCTCTAGGTAGAATTTCAGTCTCAGATTTTATCACTATTTTATCGTGCCTCTTTAGTATTGATGTATATTCTCACTCTCCTTCTCGCATATGAAGTGTGTTTGCATGAAACTGCATGGAGAAATTATATAACTAAGGTAAAAATTTGATATGATTGCTTAGTATGTGTTGTGCTGTTTGGTCAAGCATGGCACTTGGAGGAATATGATTTAACCATGATTGTTTCACATGACGTCATTCTAAATGATATGTGGAGATATGCAAATGATATCATGACCAGTGTGAAAGAAAAGTTAACTACTTATTGGTGTTGTGTGGAATTGACACATTACGGAAAAAAAAGGCAAAAATTTGTATACCCCATTTCCGTAATTGCACACTAGGATTCAAATTAGTTAAGTAACCACCCCTGGTTATCAAATTAGATAAGGGTGGGTGTTACAAGTGGTATTAGAGTTCTCAGGTTCAACACTTGGAAATAATGGCCTCTATCGTGAAAGGAATGAAAGATTAAATGTTAGGTCCCTATAATACTAGTGTATTCCCTTATTATTAAGTTAATTGTAGCCCCTTATTGTTCTTGTTGTGCAAAGTTTGTCCCCATATTTTTATTATTGTGCCCCATAGAAGCCCACTATTTTTATTGTTGTGGCCTTACATTATTATTGTTATGTTGGCTATGATTATATTGTGACCCCTTAGAGTCCTATATATAGAAATAAGGTCTTGTCATTTGTATCATCCAAGAATTTTTCATTTGTGTAATATAAAAGAGGTTTCCCCCCAAAAGAGGCCACTTTTGAAGTCGTTGAGCTATCTCATTCTTCTATTTTGTGAGCTGGTTACATAACAATTGATATTAGAGCTTTGGATTCTAGGGTTTCACTGCTTCAAACCGGTTATTGTGGCATTTTCGCTATAAATTTTTTTCTACGAAGCTTCAAAATCTGAAATTAAAACACATTTGAGAAACAATAATGATGAACCTTAGGACCTAATTTAATATCTTGTCTCACAATATTTTCATAGGTATGAACTAAGGAAGTTAGGGTTTGTGCAGGCTCCCAAATTCAATCTCAAACATGTCACCTTGGGAAAGTAGTTATAAATTTTTATCTGAGCATCAGATTGAAATTTTGTAAATGGTTACAAACATAGGATGAACTATAGGTTTTTGTGTACCACTTTCAGGTCTGAAGGTCGAAACAGTGACACGTGGCACTTCGTACAAGTTTTCTCTACTAAACCAATCTATAATCAGGTCATCGTGGGAGATTTGACATAACACTTTCTTGGAGAATCCAATCTAGATCAGACTTGTGGGTTTAGAAAGAGGACACAGAGGGCTATCACTGGACAAAATTGCAGACCATGGAGATATGAAATTATAGATATACAATAGATTCAATATCGAGGTTCTATAAAGAGAAAAAAGGTGTGTAGTCTTTTTAAAATTTTTGCATAAGTCTAGTTTCAAAAATTTGTTTGATGTGATTCAAATGGCACAATGAAGAATATTTATCATTAATTTATTCATCAAAGAAATAAAATGGAAACACATAGTAAGCAACCTGAAATCTCTAGCACGAATCATGAAGAAGAGGAAGAAATGCAACATGATATATCAAAATTACGAGACCAAGTGCAACAAATTTCACTCTCACAAAAAGTAACAAAAAATAATATGGATGGTTTAAAGAAAGGTGTGGAAGCTAAGATGAATGACATGGAAGCTAATATGGATGGCATGGAGGCTTAGATGGATGGTTTAGAAGTAAACATTGAAGATTTAAAGAAATACATGGAAGGTTTGAAAGGAGGTTTGGAAAGTTTCTACAAGAAATGCTTCCTAATGGCGAAAAGGTAGTAGAGGAAACTCATGATGAGAACAAAAGAAATGTTAGTGATGATTTCTAGACTCTAACGTTGGATTGAAGACCCACCATGTTCTAAAGATCCTATAACAAGGATACTATAGCGTTTGATGGCAAGGATCCTATAACATGGATACTACAGATGGAGAAATATTTCGATCTCCATAATGTGAAAAACACACAAAAGGTATGCATTGTGACTTTATATTTGGAAGCCAATCAATATTTATGGTATCGATGGCTTTTCTCTCATAAAAAAAATTGTCACTTGGGTAATTTTTACGGAATAAATGATAACACGTTATGAGGATACAAAAAGCAACACCTTTTTTAGCCAATTGATAAATCTCAAACAAAAGGGTTCAATGGTGGAGCGAATTTAAAGGATAACATCAAACATGAGGTTCATCTTTGGGAACTTGATTCATTGGAGAAGGCATTCAGGTTGGCAAAAAAAATTGAAAGAAAAATTATGGCAACAAGGAAGCCTACCAATCACAACTATAAAGATGGAAGTGTTGTTGCCCCTAGCCTTCCACAACCTACAAGGTTGGCACCACAAAAATTGGAAGAAAAAAGAGCAAAAGGGCTTTGTTACAATTATGATAGAAAATACACTAAAGGTCATAAGTGTGCTGAGAAAAAATTACTTTACATAGATTGTGAAGAGGAATAAGAAAAAGAAAAAGAAACATCAAAAGAAGAAGATACACACTAGGAAGAAAACCTAGAGAAAGAAGAAGTGAATCCGACCATATCTTGTAATGCATTGGCCATAATTACCACTCCTCATACTATTAAGATAGAAGGACATATCAAGAAGAAAAAGGTATTAGTGTTGATTGATTTGGGCAGTACCCATAATTTTATTCATTGTAAGATAGAGAAGGATTTGAATTTCTTCCTATATCTAGCACTAGAGTGTCAAGAGATGGTTACAAATGGAGGAACCATAAATTTCTCTAGAAAGTGCCATAATATCAAGCTATCCATGGGAGAATATGTGTTGAATAGTCCAATGCTTTCCATTCCAATGGGTGGTGCTGATATTGTACTAGGGTCCAATGGCTACAATCTTTGGGTACGATAGATTTTAATTTTCAAGAACTTTTCTTGAAATGTTTTCCAGAAGGAAAGGAAGTTGAATTAAGGGGTATTGTAGGGAAACTGAGAAAGATAATCAACTCTAAAGGCATGAAAATGCTTCTAAAGAAAGAAAAACGCGACATAATTTGATAATTATGTTTGCTAGAGGTTCCCACGTTGAAGTCATCTATCTCTCCATATCTCCAAAAAGTCTTAGACAACCATTCCAAGGTATTTGAGACTCCCAAAGGCGTTCCACCTATTCGTGATCATGATCATGCTATTCATTTGATTGCAATAAGTGTTCCTCCAAACATCAAGCCTTACATATATCCCTATGCCCAAAAGAGTGAAATTGAACCTATGGTTGCAGAAATGTTAGAGGTTGGAATAATTCAAACTAGTCAAAGTTCTTTCTCTACTCTAGTAGTATTGGTGCGCAAGAAGGATGGATCATGGCACATGTGTCCGGATCATAGGGAGCTCAACAAGCTCATTATTAAAGATAAATTTCCCATTCCTGTCATTGATGAATTATTGGATGAATTGCATGGAGCAATTTACTTCACCAAGTTGGACCTTTGTTCTGGATATCATCAAATCAAAATGAAGACTGAAGACATTTTGAAAACAACATTTATAACTCATGAGGGTCATTATGAATTTTTGGTCATGCCTTTTGGCCTTACCAATGCACCTTCTACATTTCAAGGTTTGATGAATTCATTTTCAAACCCTTCCTTAGAAAATCTGTGTTAGTATGTTTTGATGATATACTAATTTACAACAAGTTGTGGAAGGATCATGTTCAACATGTTGATAGAGTGGTCAAACTATTGGAGGAGAAACAATTATGCAAAAACCTCCAAATGTTTCTTTGGAGTACAAGAGGTGGAATGTTTGGGTCATATTGTATCTTATGAAGGTGTTAAGGTAGACCCTAGCAAAATTAAAGCCATCAAGCAATGGAAAATCCCCACATCCATAAAGCATATGAGAGGATTTCTCGGGTTGATAGGGTATTATCACAATTTTGTTAAGAATTATGGGAGAATAGCAACACCTCTAAGAACATTACTGCAGAAAGATGCATTTTCTTGGATTCCAGAAGCAACGAAAGCCTTTGAACATCTTAAAGAGGCAATGTGCCAAGCACCGGTCTTAGCTATGCCAGAATTCACAAAAACCTTTATTGTGGAACGTGGTGCCTCAGGAAATGGAATTGGCGCTGTTTTAATGCAAGAAGAAAGACCCATTGCTTTTGAAAGTCGTCCAATCAAAGGAAAGTATTTACACAAAGATATTTATGAGAAGGAAAGTTGGCAATACTAAATTCACTTAAGAAATGACGACCTTACCTAATGGGAAGAGAATTCAAGGTAAAAATGGATCATGATAGTCTTAAAGACTTTTTAGAACATATATTATCTTCAAAAGAATAGCAAAAATGGGTCACAAAGATGTTGGGTTATGACTTTGAAATCATCTACAAAAAAGGGAAGCAAAATGTTGTTGCATACACACTCTCAAGAAAGGATGAGGATGTGGAAGCATTGCTTTTTTCCATTTCTATTATCCAACTAGATTGGATAAATGAAGCAAGGGATGAATGGAAGAATGATGAATCAATGTGGGAACTCATTCAAAAGTTGCAGCAAGATCCTAGTACACCTAATACATTTACCTGGAGAAATGATTCATTATGGTACAAATATTGCTTATACCTCTGTAAGAATTCCCAACTCAAACAAAATATTCTTCTAGAATTGCACACCTATCCCTTAAGAGGGCATTCAAGATTTTTAAAAACTTACCACAGGGTTAATAATAATTTTCTTTTGGGATGGCCTTAAATCTGATATTCAAAAGTTTGTGGCAGAATGTTTGGTTTGCCAACAAAATAAAGTTGAGACAATTAAGACCCCAAGTCTGTTACAACCTTTATCCATTCTAAGTCAACGTTGGGATGAGGTTTCAATTGATTTTATCACAATTTTACCGAAGTCTAAAGGAAAGAGTACCATCATGGTGGTAGTTGATAGAATTACCAAGTGTGAACACCTCTGTGCATTATCTCATCCATTTAAAGTGAGTATAGTTGCTACTGCATTTATGGAAAAAAATCAGAAGCTACATGGAAACCCAAACATTAATGTAAGCAACAGAGATCCTATTTTCACTAAAATTTTTTGGACAAAATTATTTTCTTGTCCGGGTACTCGGTTAGCTCAAAGCTCATCTTATCATCCTCAATCTGATGGGAAAACTGAGATAGTGAACAAATGTTTGGAAGGATATCTTCGTTGCTTTGTATCTGATAAACATACATAATGGGTCAAATGGTTGCCTCTGTCTGAATGGTGGTATAACACTTCCTTCCATACTACACCAAAAATGACCCCATTTATGGCACTTTATGGATATCGACCACCGCCCATCACATCATATTTAAGAGAGAATTTTAAGGTTTAAGCAGTGGAAGATCATATGGATCATTAAAAAATTTTTCTCTAACTCTTAAAAGATAACTTGAATTTGGCGCATAATAGAATGAAACAATAGATAGATCAACATTGCAGTGAAAGAAGTTTTGATGTAGGTGGCTAGGTATTTCTACAACTACAACCATACAAACAAATGTCCCTAAAGAAAGCTAAGAAGGATAACAAATTATCACCAAAGTATTATGGTCCATACAAGGTGTTGCAAAAGATTGGTAATATGGCATACAAATTGGAACTTCCCGCATCTTCTCAAGTGCACCCAATTTTCCTTGTTTCATGCTTAAATAAGGTTATAGGTGACAAGTTCCCAGTTCAAACAATATTGCCAAAACTTGACGAGGAAGGAAAAATCATATTGGATCTTGAAGCAGTCACTAAAATAAGAACTCAACAGCTACGAAATCGATCAATTTCAAAGTATCTCATAAAGTGGAAGAACTTACCCACTGAAGATTCCACATGGGAGGATGAGAATTTTATACAGAAGCATCCAGAACTACTCAAGTGTTGAGGATAACTCTTTTTTGAAGGAGAGGGGCATTTGAGGTCCCTATAATACTAGTGTATTCCCTTATTATTATTGTCATTGTAGCCCCTTATTATTATTTTTGTGCCCATGTTGTTCCCATATTGTTATTACCGTGCCCCATAGAAGTCTACTATTGTTATTGCTGTTCCCTTACATTATTATTGTTATGTCAACTCTGATTATATTATGACCCCTTAGACTCCTGTATAGAAAGGAGGTCTTGTCATTTTTATCATCCAAGAATTGGTCATTTGTGTAATGTAAAGGCAGTTTCCCCCTCGAAGATGCTACTCTTGAAGTCATTCATCTATCTAAGTCTTCTATTTTGTGAGATGGTTGCATAACAATAAATGCATAACCCTAGAATTTTGGGGAGAAAGCTAGTAACTTACCACAAAGTTAACCGAGTTGAGGTCCTAGTCTAAACCATTAGAGAGGAGTGAGGCTCTAGATCTTGAGTCTTATAGTTGATTACGAATATGAATAAATATAAGATTGATTACATAATGGAATATGAATTGCAGAAATGCTTTCGACATGATGGAAATTATTGAGTCGTACCATTGCATATGTCAAAGTTAGGCATTATGTTGCATATTGTTCTATTGATTGTACATACATGTTTATGTGTGTGTGTGTGCGTGCGTGCATGTGATGGTTACTATGATTGGAGGCGCGTTTTTTGGGAAATTAGTTACTAGTGAATGCTTATTGGTAGGTGTGGGTTGTAGCAATTAATTTCTAACTTGAGATTACCTGTAGGCTTAGTGATGCATTCTCCTTTTATGAATGAGAAAACATAAAAATATGATGCATGCTAACTGATTCTATAAGGTTGTAGGTTCTATAATAAGAAGGATGACTCTTGCTAAGTTTTCAAAAAACTAGTTGTAAATGGCGATTTCAACAAAGAGGATGATTATAATTACCATGTTAGCATGGATCTAACATTTGCAAATGTAGGATAATAGTTATGACCAATATGCATATGTGTTATTGAATTTGGAGGTAAACTTATGTAGATTTTATCTTTGATTTGCGATATTATATATCTATATCTATCTATCTATCTATATATATATATATATATATATATATATTATATATATATATATATATATTATATATATATATATATTAATATATATAATATATATATATTATATATATATATAATATATATATATATATATATATATATATATATATATATATATATATTATATATATATATATATATATATATATATATATATATATATATATATATAAACAACCTTATGGATACCTGAACAACTACAAGACAACATGATGAGTTTACTTACACATGGAAAGGCCCAGTGATTAGAGACAAGGAAAAGAAGTTGATTTTGTTATGCATATGTATGCATGGCATGATGGTGGAGAGTGCCATGAATGTCAGATTCAAGACGTTGAATCTAGTTTTCAGACTATTTTACTTTATGATTCATGTACTATGATTTTAAACTTTATTTGTGTGATTTCATTTATGGACATGTATGGAAATGCTCTTTTTGTGTGCGGTTTCCATATATGATTGTGATTGTGGATTTTATTTTTCTTTTGCGATGTTGCCTTTGATCTGGCCTCTTGCATTTCCTGTTGATTTTATAACTATCCTTTGATTTACATACTCGGGGGCCTTGGGGAAAGATTGTTGGGTGGCAGGGGAGCCACAAATTCCTAAGGAAGAGGTAATATATGATTTGCATGGATAAGAACATGTTGAGGGAAAAAAGGTAATATATAACATCATGAGCAAAATCGGCATGAACATGATAACGCACATATGTAAAAGAAAAATGGTAAGTGGAATGTGTTATGATAGCCAAGTAGGTTGGTTGAGTCCATAGAAATGATGGACAACAAAATGGTAAAATTCGTTAGCACTCTGTAATTCCTCCTAGCTGAGAAGAGGAACCCAGAGGTAACAACAAACCTCTTTGGGTCGAAAGACTGGTCTTCTTCAACCGGAGGGGGCTCCCTCAACTTATGAAAACTAAAAGTTTCAACTATATGGCATAAAGAGACCATATCTAAAAAGGAATTTGAAAATTTTGGTTGAAATATGAACGACTGAAGAGAATGGAAATATGTGATCAATTCAACTTTCTACCCATTTTACTTATGCAAGTAAAATAAATATCACCCACAAAGGCTTGTCAAGTATAAACTTTGGAGAAAGATAGGTTGTAATATAGAGGAGATAACAAAAACACAAATCCTTTCCTTGTACACAACAATGTTTCTTATTTCATCAGAAAGAAATTGAGAAGAAGTAACAACATGCACATGTATGCAATAATTCATTTGCAACTGAAATATGGACAAAACTGTTTAGAGCAGCATAAATTGAATTCCAATACAATTGAAATCACTATACCTATGCACAAAAAACTATAAAGAAGAAACTGATTGGATAACTGAGAAATACATAAAATGAACTCCAAAGTATCATACCATAAGTATCCTTGCAAACAATTAATTGATAACCCTAAAGTCATATGCATTCCATATATGAAATTGATCACAATCACATAAACTTGAATACTAGTCCACATTAATTTTGAATCGACAACAACCTTCTCCATATGTATTAATCAGTTTAAATAGAAATACAATAGCCAATCCATAATGTCTAGATGCATCACATCTTTGGTCCAGCAGAGGATCAAATCAAAGTAAAAATAGGAAACCTTTTTGTTGTTTTAAATATTTTTCCTCTAATAAAAAAATCATAAAGCATTATTATCCTAAGGAAATCATTAAATCACTGTAAAAGCACTCTTGTCTTCAAAGCATATCTTCCTAGAATGAAAATGGCAAAAATCACAAAAGTTGGCTGCTGACTGTGCAAAGGCTACGTAGCAGCTACGCAACGACCATTACTTGGTGCTTTTGAAACTAGCACGTGGTGAACTACTATGGAGGTGAGCTAGCTACCACATTTTCTTCATTTCAACTCCTTGAAAACCTAACATGTGGTTTCCCTCCAACATGCATGTAATAGCATGGGCATGGCGTGCGCAACCATTGCACAACGCTTGCGTATTGAATTTGAAATGGGACATATCTCCCAAGCAATAATACCTGTATAAAAATAGAAGGAAATTATTGTAGATGATATTTTTTTGAAGATAAACCTCTCTCTGTTTCTCTAAATTCTTTCCCAGCTTCCCAAAAATACTCTACAAAACAATGACTTAAAACATAGTATTTGTGCAGTTTGAAAAATGGGCTTTGAATATGAAATCAAATATCCCGATATGTGACACCTGCGTATAAAATGGAAAAGGTTATTGTTATTTGACCCATTCTTAAGAAAAACCTCTTTTATTTTCTCTAAATTTGGCTCCATTTGGTCGGAAACCGTCCTGCAAAATGGTGACTAAAAAAGAGCTTGCGCAGAAGATTCCCACAACGAGTGTGACCTCAATTTTTCATCAACTACCAGCTGGGAATCAATCTGTGGTATCACGTAGGGATGCTACGTTATCAAATTAGGCAAATTTTACATGACTATATAATGGAATGAGAATAAGGTGGCATAAATATTTGAATTACCCCCTGTCTTTTGTCTTGTAGTGCAAATGAAGATTTGAACTGATGATTTAGAGTGATCCACTTGATTTGGCATGAGCATAAAGCATGGGAAATCATTAAAATTTTGGGAGTATAATGTCTCTTAGGTAATTGGGGGGGGGGGGTTGCATGTTATACATGAGGGTTGTACATGCGATGGGTATAGGGAGAGTGGTAGTGGTGTCATGGGGATAAGTTTAGAACGAAGGGAGGAAAAGGAAATGTAATGTGAATAAGATGTAAACGATATGTGAAGAGTGGATAGGATGTAGATGATATATGAAGGTATGTATAAAGGTAAATGGGGAAATAGGGTAGGAAATAGGGAAACATGGGGTAGATAGGAACAGGGGATAAGAATTTAAAACACATTTAATGACCGGACCTCATGACCATCAGAACTTTAGACTGACACAACTTCATTTTGGATTATTCTGATCGATGAACGACTGACACATAACCCCTTTTTACTTGACTGTATAAACATGTATGAACTCATGAATCTCACCAAATTGACACTCTTTCTTGCTTTTGATGAAATCTCTATGGAAGAAATTCAAGGATGTTAGACAATGATCTAGAGACTATGACAACAACAATACTCATAGGCTCAATTGCTTCAAAAATTGAAAATCAATGGACAAGGAAAATACATTTGACGTAAAAGACCTAAGACCATAAAATTGGTTCCAATGGGGATGGAATCCTCCCTGTGAGGTGCCAAGAAAAAAATTGCAGAATAGTAGCCTATTAAGACCATTGGGCAATGGAGTCAAACATAAAAATTGAAAAATCAATTGATTGAATGAACTTACATATGGCATCAAATCACCTAAATCTCAGGGCCTTCTCCTTGGGCTTCAAATTCCAATGGTGGCCACCCACACTTGCAAAACTGAAAAATAACACTAAACTGCCAAAAGAAACTACTAGAAGCTGGCACACTGCTGAAAAATATACTCAAACCATTGAGCTTATTCATACTGCTATCTACACTAACTGCTAAATAACCAGCTCACTCAAGCAATACAAAATTTCCAATGAAGCCAAGCAAGGATATGACAATTTACTGAAATTCTGCTCACACTTTCCTTGAGAAGACATAACAAATAAGAGAATGGCAACTCAAAATTTTCAGTGAACACCTCTTCATAATCCATAAAAACAACAACGTTCTCCTGTTCTAATGACTGCAACAACTTGCCAAAAGGGTCAATCATGAAGGAATTTCTTATCTGTTTGCTGATCATCGAGTAAGGATTATTTTTCATGATTTTCTATTAGCTCCTTTGCTTCTGATTCAACACTCTTTAGACCATCCTTGAATGAGAAAGAAGCAAATTGTTTATCTCTCTTATCATGCAATTCAGGGACAAACTCAACATCTTCTTGGAACTCAATGATAAAATTCTCTCGTACTGAAATTGATTAGCATAATTTGTTGGCTATTATGCTTATCCTCATGTGAATTTATTTGAAGACTATCTTGTGCAAGTTCACTATCTCAATTTTCCATACATAATGCTAGTGTCAGTGTCTTCACACTGCCATCAACGATCATAATTTACTCCTTTTCATGTCATACTAAAAGTCCCATTCAGATGACTTGCATTCCATTAGGTCATGGATCTACTCATGGTGGGGTTCATTTCAGTTTTTCCCTCATGATATATCTCTGTTGACCTCCTTTCATACTTTTCAGTGAATCATTCATGCTTATTTCAGTTCATTTCATCAATTAGGTCTTAGGTCCATGGTTTCAGTCTCATTAAGTATTAGGGTTTTACCATGGTCAAATTTTAGTGTCTATTATTAATAATGGTCAGCAAACACATGAGGATGTTAATAATGATCAGAAGGTTCTAATTTATTAATTTATAATCTTAGTAAAGTTCTCACCTCAAAATTGGTTTTGAGGTGAAAACAAAGCATTTGTATTTTATTGTTTAATTTCATTTATCTTATATGTAATAAATGGTTCCATGTTGCTCCTGGTCACCTGGTGATATTGCCAAGTACTTTCCACTGCAAAAGTCAAAGAGATTTGAGCATTAGTTCACCTATCCAAAGCAAAGAGATCAAGCATCCAAAAAATAGAGTATTTTAAAAAGCAAATAGACATTACAAAGTGGGTTTTGTACATCAAAAATAAAAAAGTTGAAAAGCTATATAAAGATCATCCCTATGTTGATCATTTCATTGTTTGAGTTGAAGTTCAAGAGCTAAAAGGCGACTTTAAAGTGTCATTGAGCGAAAGAAGTGAAGTTGCTGTGTTTTTGGACAAGTTTAGACTGGCGTTGCACACCAGAGGCCGACGCTATGCACCTGGAAGGCACTATGCACCTGGCAGACTTCCTCACTGTTAATTTGAACAGGTGCTACACACTTGGGAGGCACTGCGCACCTGGGTGAGGCGCTACGCACTTGCCCAGTCAAGCCCCAAAACACTCAAATCGCTCCAATTTGCCTCAAATTTTCCAAGTTACCTCTTTGTAAAAAGGGTTAAGTTTCATAATGAGTTGGAAAGATTGTTTGTGACACATTTGGACAACAATGAAGTAAACCTTGCTGGAATTACATTCACTTTATCACCACCTGTCATCTCAGAGGCTATGGTAATTCTAGATGTGGGTGAAAAATGGAACAAAGGTTAGGATATTGACAGGGATTACTACAAGCCTTACATCAAGGCTAGATACAAAGAAAAACTCGAGAGAGTATTCCCCTCCAAGTTCTTAGAAGATAGGTTTGCTCCATTGATGAAGATCATTATCAAGTACTTCACTTGTGAAGGTAGGTTCTCCCGGTTGTATGCCTACCACATTAGACTGCTGATGCATTTCACTAGGGTAAAAATGATGAATGTCCCTTACTTCATGTTCAGAAACATTGAGAAGATGGCACTTATTGTAAATAAGAAACCATACCCCCAACAGTTAAATAGAATTTTCCACTACTCTTTAATTAAAATCATTGTTCTACATCAGCTAAACCTTCTTAACATGCCATGGGAGACTTTCATATCTCATGAGATGTTCAAAGGCCCACAAATATTTTCATCAGTGCATCATGAAGAAGGTGGACCTTCAGGACATTAAAATATCAAAGAGACTGAAACTGTTGGAGTGCCAGTGTTTGTGACATATGAGAGGGGCACTACGAAACTTTTTGCAGTTGCTAGGTGAGTATTATCTCCACAAGGTGTGGAAGGGGTCTTGCCTTCATCATCAGGCTATAGGCAAATGCTATCTCCACAAGGAGTGGAAGGGGCTTTACCTTTTTCTTCAGCTAAACAGGTACAAGTTGAGTAGCAAAGCAAGGGCAAAGGTAAAGGCAAGAAAAAGATACATAAGAAGGATATTAGTGATGAGAAAGAAAGAGATTTTGACCTTGTTGATCATGAGGAGACATAAGGAGTTGATGTCATTGACTTGGAGAATCAAGACCCAAAGACTGCCAAAGACCTGATCATAAAAGAATAAGAGGCTGAGATACAAGCCTTGTCAGACAACTTAGTGAGGGCTAAGTGGATAATCAAATATCAATAGCAAGAAAGCAAACAATTGAGCGACAAGCAAGTCCTCATGGAGCTGCAAATGATCAAAGAAAACCGACAAAGGGCCAAGGAGGCAAAGATCAAGTTGACTTCAATTGAACAAGAGATTGAGAATGACAGTGAAACTTGGCTTGAGAGGGTTAATATACACCTTGAGGGGCTGATTGAGAAGGCAAACGGAGACAAGAATATTCTTTGCCACATGGCCTACCACTACATGACCCGTAACAAGATCTGCAACATAAGAATGAGGAAGCTTAAGGTTAGGTTGAGGAAGGCCTTAAGAAGAAAAAAGGAGAAAGATAAGTTGAAAATATTGGTTGAAGCCTCACTAGCCCATAAAAGCAACAAATGGTGGTGCCTTGTGCCAAATTTGGGCAAGTTTTGATTAATTTTTTGTCATTTTCAAATTTTGAAATTTTGAACATAGAAAATTGCCCTAGGTGCATAGCACCACCGGCGCTGTGCTTTTCACTGGAGAAATTTTGGAAGAAATGGTTTATATATCTAGATTCATCATTATGAGAGAATAAAACCTAAAAAATCTCAACAATTTTGGAGCAAAACTAGGTCACCTAAATGTCAAAAAACTAATAAACAATGACATGTCTTCCTCATTTTGGACACACAGAAGCAGCCTTGGGAGATTTCACTTTTGAGGGGGAAAATGACATCCAAATGCACAAATTCAAGATATCCCAAAAACTAGATAGATAGACCTTTCAAATAAGCTATCTTGGGATCAATTTGGCCAAGGATAAGGGCTCCAAAAGTGGATGTGAAGCGGCGATACACACCTGGTCAGTGGCGCTGCGCATAGAGCTAGTTTCCCCAAAAAATCCACTTTTCGCGTAGTTTCTCTGCATGTTCACTTTTTCTCTCTTTATGGATGAATTTATGATTGTAATTAATGCTATGCTATGTAAATTTAATTGAGAAATTATCTTAGAGGGTAGATTCATAAGTTTGAGGTGGTTTGGGGGTCAATGAATTAGTTTCCATGGTTTTAGAGGCAAGTTGTTCCACTGCCTATATTCCTATTCCTTGTTTGGAAATGGTTGTAATAGTTCCTTATCTCTTGAATTCGAACCTTGATGGTTCAAAGCATAGGTGGTTTGATGTCTATATTATCTATTTTTTTCAGTCATTAGCAAAGGTTGGACTCTCTTAGATGCTCTGAGCTATATTGTACATCTTTACCAATAGTTTGGCAAGGAAATAAACTAGGATTTGTAGCTATTTTTATGAGATACTTGTGGTAATGTGTTTTTGCATAGTTTATTCTTCTATTATTAGTTTTTTTCATGTGTTATGTGTGCGACAATCTAATTCATTTCTTCTAGCTAAACGATATTAGGATAGATAGGTAGAATACATTGGTTACAGGGCACTGCCTTGCGAAACCATTTAGTTTTTTATATTTTCTACTGTTTGATAAGGATACATGATATTTGCATGCCCTCCTCAGCTCCTCACCAGTCTTAGACCTACCAGCTCACTCAATTTCAAGTGCCAAAACACCTACCTACCTCGCCCCATAGAACACCCTGCATTCCTGACTTGATTTCCTAGATCCAAAGCTGCCTGCTCCATTTGATCCAACAACAAAACCAACAAAATCAATCAAAAAACCTAGATCTACTATACCTAGCCTAAAATCAATATTTGATCCAGTCATCTTGACTAAGATTGACAAGGAGAGAGCCCTCTCCCAACTTGGTAGGGATAACTACCAGATTAAGCTTGGTTTGTGATTATCCTAGGATTGCCTCCCTTAAGTCTGAGGTCAATCTAGGCTCTAACATAGTGGTGACTCCACTGGGGAAGAATGACAAATCACCCCAGTAATATTGAGAAGTTTTGAATGATTGGATGATAAGTTTAGAATTCATTAGGTTGAAAAGTGGAAAGTTGTAAAGCAATATAAAAATATTGAGAACTTTGAACACATTGGCTTCAAGAAGATACACCAGGTCTAATCCCGATCCTAATCCTCCTCCCTTATTTGAAAATCCTAATCTCATTCTAAGGATACTCAGACAAGAAAGTTCACCAAGTCCAAGACCGATTTTCAGATATCATTCATGCCCTCTGGAGTGGCTGTTCCTTGAAGATCTTTCTTTTGACGAATATTTTGGTCTCTCTCTGTTTAGAACAACATTTGATAGTGAGCTACTGGACATAGTCTAGGATCCTGAATTCATCAGAGAACTTGAAATCCAAAGAGCTGAATCGCTAAGTAACCGAAACCTTCAAAACTCTCTTCAGTCATCCCTCACTACTAATCAAATTCACAAACTCTTTGACTCAGCTTCAACATCTTTTGCCTTTCTGTCATTTCCCCATATTTCAGAGAATCATCCGTCATCTCCATTTATACCTTCACTCCCTCACCAGCCTATCATTACCCCTCAAACACCCATCACTTCTGCTACATGAATGGCCCTTGTTGTCCTAAATCTCCATGTTTCCCCAATGCCAGTTTCAAATTCGCCTCGAGTTATGGCTGCCAGATTTGCACCTCTCTTTCTGCCCCAGAATCTAGATGATATTCTCGCTTCTTACCAACATAAGATACCTCTGTTCAATGCCACTCAAAGTATCACAGTGCAACAACATGTTGATAGGATGAGTGACTTTTTTGACCTTCATGAGGTAGATGCAGAAAATGTGTCCATGAGATTATCTGTACAGAGTTTTGTAGGCAAGGTTAGAAAGTGGTTCAAAGTATTACCAGCGGGATCTATCAATACATTGCCGGTTCTCCATAGACAATTCCTGGACTGATGGGAGGTAAAGAAAAAAATCCTCTCCAAATTCTATCTAAGTATGAAAATATTAAAAGGAATGTAGGCAAAAGTGTCCAAGACTACTGTGTAAGGTTCAATATAGTTTATAATGCTATTCTAGATGATATTAAACCAATGATGGGGTTAGCATTGATCAAATTTCCAGATGGCTTCGATGTTGATGTGGTGTATCAGTTGCGAGAAAGAGATCCTACAACACTTGAGGACACGTAGAAGAACACAATGAGTGTAGAGGCAAATCTGTTGGCCAAAAGAGAATGGATGAAAATTGAAAAGAAGGTGACTAAAGGGAAGAAGCATCTTCCTCAAATGTTAAGGTAGATAATATACTCCGGAAAATTAAGAAGATGTTTGATCGGTTGACAATTGCAGACATGCCTAAAACCACAATCAGAAATCCAAACTTCAGAGGACAACATCAACCTCAATTCAGGATTAAACAAAGGGAGTAGAAGGCACAATATCAGTCATCGTAGTAGCAGGTTAAAACTCCTTTGCAACAAAACTATGTACATGGAATGACTTGTTACTTATAGTATTTTTCAGTTACAATACCACGGGTCAATTCCATGGGTGAATGAATACCATGGGTGGATTTTACAATACCACGGACAGATGCCATTTAAAATGCCATGGGTAAATTCCATGGGTCGATGAATAATATGGTTGGATGAGTACCATGGGTTGATGCCATTTTCCATTCAGATCATTCTTCCCTCCTTAAGAAGCAATGGTCCCCATTGCGTAAAGTTCCCTCCTGCGAAGCCTTTGTTGACTATGAAGAGCCACTTAAGATAAGGGTTTTATGTGGTTAACCCAAAACCCTGATAAACGAAGATCCGAGGATAGAGATACACTGTAATTCTTGTGACCAACTGTGATTCTGACAGTGTGTTGCCTAGCAAATGGACTTCGATGACAAGGATTTTATGCGGTTGACCCATAACTATGATGTTGGTTGTTGATGAAGTAGCAGGTGCCTACATAGCCTGGGGTGGGAGGGAACATCTCCAAATAACCCAAGTCGAATGCTGCTATGTTGAAACTAATGAATGTGAAGCAGGTGCCTACTAAAGTGGGGTGGGAGGGCACATCTCCAATGGGAACCCACTGCGAATGCTACTCTAGAATTAAAATGGACATAACTCAGCCAATATAACTTAGAATATTTATTATAACCTATTTTTAGAAGCAGAATGATCATTTTGCATCTTCCCATGAGTTGGAAATCCTTATCTGGACACTCTGAGATCTCAGATTTGCGCTGCAATAGTTCCGCCGTCACAAAAATTCTGATAAAATAGCTGATTTTAAATCAACGATATCTCCCACATCCGAACTCCAATTCGACCCATTTGTTTTTTGAAATTGGGTGATTTTTCGAGAGGAATCTAGATCAGTTATTTGTTTTTGTAAATTTTGTACCAAATGTTTCATATCTGATCTGCAAAGTCGCCGCCCAAAAAAATTCCTACAAAAAAATGAGAAAAGAAAAATTCTTCCTGCTTGACCCAAGAAAGTGATTTCTGGAGGTTGTAGCACATGCCTGAAGTTTGTTGAATATTGCTGCAAAATTTGAAACTGAAATATGCATCAAACTCTCATTCCCATGTAATCATAACCTGCTCTAATACCACTAATCTGGATCTTGGGGGAGGCCCCCAAGATCTAAAAGATTGAAATGGATCTTGGGAGGAGAGACCCCCATGATATGAAAACTTGCATTGCCAAAAGAAAAATAGGAGAATGCCCAATAAACAAAACCACAAAGAGACTTTTTTATTAAAACCAGGTAGGGTGATGGTAGCTTATCTCTGAGAAGAGATGTGGCAGCTACATGCCTCTAAACTGTAAAGGCTACATTGTGGCAGGCAATCTTTTCCTTTTACAAAATGTGACTTGTTACTTATAGTATTTCTCAGTTACAATACCATGGGTCAATTCCATGGGTGAATGAATACCATGGGTGGATTTTACAATACCATGGGTAAATTCCATGGGTCGATGAATAATATGGGTGGATGAGTACCATAGATAACCAATACAAGTGGCCATTTTCCATTCGGATCATTCCTCCCTCCTTAAGAAGCAATGGTCCCCATTGCGTAAAGTTCCCTCCTGCCAAGCCTTTGTTGAATATGAAGATCC
>APFE031131716.1:0-30309 GCA_000404065.3 Pinus taeda
GTACACACAGTTTTGTGTGGACGGATCCAAACACTTCCATTGGCTAGTAATGACTTATTAACTTTTATTGATGATTATAGATGAAAGACTTGGGTTTATCTTCGGAAATAAAATTATGATGCTTTGAGTGTATTCTAAAGGTTTTAAGTCATGATTGAAAAGGAAAGTGACAAATATATTAAACTTTTAAGATCACATAGAGGTGGTGAATATATGGTAAATAATTTTAAAGGTTTTTTTCTAGTATCATTGAATTACTACACTATCCCATCCACTGCTACATCAAACCTGTCATAAGTGCTAGATCATCTATACAGTAATCATGCTAGGGTTTCTAGATTACATATCTAGAAATATTTGTTATAATCCAAGGATTCTTCCCAACCGTAACCTCATAATATCTATCAAACCCTAATACCCAAATTTCCTAGGGTTTCCTTTGAACCCTACCTACCCTTCTTTTAGGCCTCCTCCATATTCTCTTGCTTATATCAATGGTGTATTTATGGCAGTGATCTTAATGACTTTCCTTCAACCCAACTCTAATACCATGTTGATTTTTCTTAGGTCTATATTGTTCTTTGCTTTAAATAATTGCATTTCTTCATTTACATCTTAAATTCACCCCACAAAATCATGACATTATTCCTTTTTTCCACATTATTCAACAACATATGCAATTATATAGAAAGAACAATATCATCATCAATACAACATAAGGAACAATAGAATAAAATCGCTCACACATAGAGACACTAGAATTGGTCAGAGATCAGGGGAAATCACTTTCAAATTATTCTTCCTATTAGATTATTATAAAATGTTCAACAAAGAGGTAGAGAGAGTACAAAGATCCATATCTTTAACCAGAAAATTATCCAACAAAATCAACTAATCAACATCCAAGAGATGGAACCAAAAATCCTAATAATAAAAACTCCAATTCAGAAGGTTACGGTCAACTGTCACTATTTGTGATCAATTGTCTAATTCTACAGTGAACTGAAAAATCAAACCCTAATTTCTAACCACACAAAAAGAGTGTATGTCTGTGCAGCTAGAACCCTCTAACCGCACACGAGTCTGCATTCCTATGGTTGCAACTGAAAAATTCTCATGTGTCTGAAAACCAAAACCCTAGATCAGAGCCAACACTATTTATGGCTTCCCTTTGCTTTGTAACTCCCTATTTTGCCTATGTTCTTCCTATTTTGCAGAACTCCCACCTTTGTCTTTGTTAGTACACTGTCATATGAGTTTTAATAAAAGCGCTTCTCCTGCTGCTGTTGCCAGGCATTTTTCTCTACTTTACATAAACGTTGCATTGTTGTTGTGTGGTATCACTGCTTTTTTCTGTGTGGAATGCTTGACTCGAATACTACTATCTCACACCATAAGCACTGGTATCCAGTCTCGAATACGCTCCATACTCCACACCATATGCACTGCTATCTACTCTCATACGCACTGTTATCTGCTCTCAACACTCACACCATACGCACTATCATTTGGTGCCTTACTCACCGACAAGGGCGGCTCTACAAACCCTTTATGCTCGTGCTTCCTGTAGCATGGAAACCCATCCAATATTATCACCAGAGATGTCTAGTGCTGCAATTTGAAAATTCCTGAGGTTGCTCTGGTAGTTTAATAAGGTTTCCCAAGACTTACCTTGGTTTTATTTAGCAGAATTCAGTCATTTCCATCTCTAAAGATCTGTTCTGCTAATGGTGGAAAATATTGTTCAAGACTATTGATCCGCTTCTTGCAATTGCTTGGTTTTTGAAACTCTGAGACCAATAGCTGTCAAAAACTACGTGAAGAGGAAACGACCGTAACCTTGGCATATGGAATATCAGGTTGCCTACTGCTCGTAATACACAGTTTCTTATTTAATTGTCCTTCTCGCATGGTATTTTTGGTTCAAAATAAGGGAAGATTGATATATCACTGTGGGATATATAGCCGTTGCTGCAATGTTGTGTCGTTGTTGCATGTATATGTGTATGGCATTGAATGCTAGAGTTAGTGAATGATGAATGCTATTGCGCTAAATGATATTGTAGTGTATGATATTACATTCTGTACAGTGATACCTCTGTCTCCATATATCAGAATTAAATCTTTTTTAGGAGCAAAATTTTGCGAGCAAAAGTATTTTTATAGCACTCAGATTTTACAATGCATTCAATCATATCTATTGTGGAAGTAGTTCTCACTGGCAAGGAGAAATATCCTGAGTGGTCCCGGAAGATAAAACACACCCTCATTTTCAATGAGTTGTGGAAAGGAGTGTGTATTGGAGACGGAGAAAAAGAGCTAGAAGAGCCTACCTCAGACAAGGAGTTTGCCATTTAGGAAAATAAGAACAGCAAAGCCTATGCATTAATTGGAACATCTATAAGTGAAGAGGTGAGTCGACATATTTTGCCATTTTCAAATGCTTTCGAAGCCTTACCAAAGGTGAAAGAACTCTATGATTCACACTCTACACTTGAAGTTGTTCAACTCATGATTAAACTCGCCACTCTTGAATTACACATAATGATTCTCTTGCTCTTGCATCCGAAGTAAAATCTATAATGCATGATATCAAAGCCATTAAGGTTGAATTGGGTATTCCTCTGATCGCTTTTCTAAAGGAAATTTATCCTACTTACTCCAATTTGCTTGAGTCATTGCAAGCAAATGGAAATCTCAAAGATATTACCTTTGACTCTCTTGTGAAAAAATTTGTTGAAAGAGAGATAGCTTTTGGAAAGAAGACAACCCTTGAATCTTCTAAAGAGGCTATGTTCCTTGCTCATAAAGAAAGAATCTTGCCCAAGATTCTTCCAGAGGAAGAGGTGGTCGAAGAGGAAGAGGAAGATATTTCAGAGGCAGGGGGCAGATACTCTCATGGAGAAAAGTCAGATTTGCACTACATATGCTACAAAAGTGATGGATCACATGATGCCTCCACATGCAAGTTATCTTGGGACAAAATTGAGCAGCAAAGAAACCAACCCAAAGGTAAAACTAATGACACAGACAAAGGTAAAGCACCTTAATCCGCTCATTATGTTGTCGCACAATGTAAAATTGGAGTAAATGAAGACTTATTTAATGCTTCAGTTACTTCTTGGAAAAATGATTGGTTGCTTGATTCAGGAGCAACTTGCCACATGACTCGTAGAAAATATTTTTTTGAAGAATTTACTGACAATGTTGATGGAGCAGTATACTTTGTAGACCAATCAAAACTCAAGCCATCAGGGCTTGGCACAATCAAGCTTAAATTGCCTGGTCTTCCAGACTTTCTTCTGCATCATGTTCTATATCTCCCACGGCTGAAGAGAAACTTGCTATCCTTGGTCCACATCTGCCAGCAAGGTCACTCCATTCATATGTTTGATGGAAAGCTTGAGGTTAGAAAAGCATCTGACCACTCACTTGTCATGAGGGGGATAGAAGAAGAAAGGCTTCTCAAGCTACAAGTTACCTCTGCTCATGCACAACATTTCTCATACAATTCTCATTATGAAGAAGATACACTTCCATCAAGTTTATAATGGCATGCTAGATTTGGACATGTGAACTATGACAGCCTCCGCTTGTTGAAGAAAAATGGTGTTATTGGTTTGCCTACAATTCCTAGGAAACTTAAGCAATGTGATGCTTGCATTCTAGGAAAGCACAGCAAACAGTCTTTTCATGATTCACATTCAAGAGCACATAGAAAACTTGAACTCATTCATTCAGATTTATGTGGTCCAGTGCATGTTCCTTCTGCAAATGGAAATAAATATATGATGACATTTATTGATGACTACACCAGAATGTGTTGGGTTTATTTATTTAAGAACAAATTTGATGCTTTTCAAACATTCAAAAACTTTCATACATGGATTGAAAATGATGCACAATCTCATATTGGCTCTATTCACACTGATAATGGAAAATAATACACTTCAAATGAATTTGAAAATTATCTTCGCCAACATGTGATCAAACATCAAACAACAGAATGATGTAATTGAAAGAATGAATAGGACAATCTTAAATATGGTGTGCTCCATGATGTTTTTCAAAAATGTAAAATTGATGTTTTGGGCTGATGTAGTTCTATGTGTTGTATATATAACGAATAGATGTCCATCTAATGCTATCAGAAACAAGACCCCCTATGAAATGTGGTATGGGCACATTCCTTTGGTAAAGCATCTCATGGTCTTTGGTTCCACCTGTTATGCCTTGATACCAAAGGTACATAGAAACAAACTTGGTGCAAGAAGTCGTAAGTGTATCTTCCTCGAATATTCAAACACCTCCAAAGCATATCGTCTCTATGATAAAGTCAATAAAAAGTTTGTTGTATATAGAGATGCAATCTTTCTTGAATCATCCAAAACTGACAATGTTGTTGAGCGGCAACTTGATCGCTTGGATAGATTCACAAATGGAAAATCATTTCAAGAATTTGATAATCAGATTGCACATCTTGAAGAGTGGATTCCTATACTAGATCAACCTGTGGAATCTTCTTCTGAAGCACTCTCTCCCCCGCATGAAACTCGAACAACAGATGATACATTAAGTGATGTGATTGATAGAATTGGGAGACTCAATCTTGATTCAATCCCAACTCAATCAACAGGGCAACCTGGACCATCTAAGAAAGGTCCCTCAAAGTGGCTGACAAAGACACTTGAAAGTGTTCATCCTGATGAGGTTGGAAACACAGGAACTAGAAATTCAAACCGACAAAACGGAGGTGATGTAGATGACTCTGATTCACCTGTTGATATGGATGTTTCTTATGATTATGAATTTAATTCGTCTACATATTTCGAACCAACTTCCTTCAAAAAAGTTGCTTCTCATGATGAATGGAAAGAAGTGATGCAAAAGGAGTATGATGCCCTGATAGAGACTGACTCTTCGAAGCTGGTTGATCCTCCATTAGGAACCAAACCAACTGGCTGCAAGTGGGTCTACAAGAACACGTATAAAGTTGATGGATCACTTTACAAACACAAAGCCATGCTTGCGGCAAAAGGTTTTGCACAGAAGGAAGGGGTCGATTATGAGGAGACTTTTGCCCCCACGAGGAAATGGACTACCATCCGGACACTCTTTGCGCTAGCAGCTCAGGACGGTTAGAAAGCCCACCAGATGGATGTAAAAACTGCTTTCTTGAATGGAGATCTAAAATAGAATGTTTCTATGTCCCAGCCTGAAGGATTTGTTGTGAAAGGACATGGACATAAAGTATGAAAACTTGTGAAATGATTGTATGACCTCAAACAAGCACCGCAAGACTGGTATGAAAAACTAACTGAGCATCTTCTGAAACTCAATTTCAAACATTATGATCTTGATGATGCAACTTTGTTTGTCAAGAAGGTTGGAAAAATAGTTGTATATCTTGTGGTATATGTAGATGATCTTTTGATGAAAGGGAACAATGAAAGCTACATTGCATCCATAAAGAAGGAATTGAGGAAAGGTTTTGAAATCACTGATTTGGGCTATGTTCATTACTATCTTGGTATTGAAGTAACTCAACATCTGAAGTCCATATTTCATTCTCAAAAGAAGTACATTGGATATCTGTTGAACAGGTTTGGCATGACAGAATGCAATCCTCTTACTACTCCAATGGAACAATACATAAAGCTCACATCCATTGAAGGAAAAGAATTTGAGGATGCAACAAAGTATAGACAACTTGTAGGAAGTCTCAACTACCTAACTACTACCAGACCAGACATTTCATTTGCTATTCGAATCCTCTCCAAGTTTATGGAAAAGCCTTGTGAGGGACATTGGTCTGCTGCAAAAATAGTTCTAAGGTACTTGAAGGGAACTCAAGACTTTGGAATCAAGTATAAACAAGTGGATGACTTCACCTTGATTGGATACTCTGATTCAAACTTCGATGGAGACAAAGAAACTGGGGTATCTACTTTAGGTTATGCTATGAATCCTGGATCAGGAGTTGTCTCCTAGACATCACGCAAACAATCAGTTCCAGTAGATTCCACAACAGAGGCAGAACATGTGGCAGCAGCTGAGACAACAAAAGAAATTGTGTGGCTCAAGAAAATTCTTGAAGTTTTGAAGGTAAAACAAGTACAATCTACTCCACTCATGATTGAAAATATCCTGGCAATAAAGCTGGCCAAGAACCCAAAGTTCCATGATCAAATGAAGCACATCAATACTACATATCATCTAATTCGACATCATGTTGAGGCCAAACAATCCATATCTTCCATTGTTCCACTAATGAGCAAATTGTAGACATGTTCACCAAAGCGCTTCGAGGAGAAAAGCTTAAAAGATTTAGAATGATGCTTGGACTCACCGACATCCCTTCAGATTAAGGGGGGGAATGTTGACACCTAATCATCGAGATTGGGTGAATAGCTGAAACTGATGTAAATAAATAGTAGAAAATATGAAGAGTCACCGGGAGATGAAATGAACAATCTTTTCCTCGTGTATATAATAAAGACCAACCTGAATGAATATCATGAATTGTTTTTTAGGAGTTACCTCCTGGTTTGATAGATCTCATAGGCGAATTTTTTACCTTGCAATTTCAGACCTGTATGAACCGATATCCATGAACCATTTCAGACCTGTGTGAGCCAAACCAAAGAAAGAAGAATGATCATGATGATGTCCAAATGAGGGTCACTTGACTGGAATTTATAGCCATCTCAGTGTGTCCAATTTCTCTTTTTGGCCAATGAGTCATTTTATGCACTTGTGGACTTCAATTCAAAACCTCTCTTTCCTTTGTCCAAATGATGTGCTTCAAAAGTTAAAATTGGTCCTCTCGAAAAGAGAAATCTAGTCCATGATTGGTATTTATCACTGAGGTGTCAAATTAACACTATGTACATATTATAATCACCTCTAGTTTAGAAAAATAAGAGTGGTTTGTTATAATCATCCTACCCACACTAAAGACTGACAAGGTTGGTCTAGCACTCATGGCATTGAGTTCCTACTAGAGGTTTTGCTACCACGTGAAGGTGGGAATGTAACTCAGCTTTTTCTGGGCATGAAAAGGGAAGAGTAGCAAATATGTGGATTAAGAAACCAATTAGTGAAGTCATCCAAGAAACAACATATCTGACTCCCAACCAAGCATACACACAAGGTAACAGATTGTATCCTCAAATGAGCCAGATCCAGGAGGCGTTAATCTAGGGTGGACCTCATAACTAAACACAACCATACAGCTAGATATTGAGACTATATTAAAATTTGTCTATATCCGAGGTGGACACTTATTTTATCATGACGAGTTTACCCCAGCCCTTAGACCCCAACTAGAAGCATATTTGACGATATCCAGGTACATATTTATCTCGTCCCATCTAGTTCAACCTAAACCTTGGACCCCAACTAGTGACATACGAACGCTTGAAGAAATATGGGGATTTGGGAATTCAAGTGTGAGAAATGTGTGTGACCTGAAATTTGGAAATCATGCAAAAGGGAGGCTATGTTGGGATAGAGTGCTCAGGAAATGGATGTAGTGGGAAAAACTAGTGAGGCCACAAATCCAAGAAGGAAGCCATGATGAGCATTGTTACCTAGACTGAAGGGAACAACTAGTGGCATGAGAGAAGACCAATCTAGCTGGGAATTGGGTGAGTTGTGCAAGCAAGAGGAATGTTGCTTTTATAAGAGTGGAGGAATCTATAGGTGGATAATCAAGAGCATCCTAAATGGTTGCATTACAATGGAGAATCCCCAAGTCTTTTAAAGGCTTTTTCACACATAATACAATACGATGAATACTACAAGCCACCAATACCATGTGATTGAAACCACAACTAGTAATCTAACTATCTTAACATCTCCAACCAATCAAATTCACCTAACACGTATTTATATATATAAATAAATATATCTTACATATTTGAAATTAATATATACAACTGGAAGAGAGTAAACTATATTGCAAGAAAGCTAAAGTTTATGTCGTTTGATAAATACATTCATTTATAAATACTAAAGTTTATGTAACACGGATTTTTCTCTTAGATATTGATGATTTGATGCTTTAATAGTCCAACAATATAGGATATTTCCAACTACACATAAGCTAGATATTCCATGCAGTTTATCTTGAAAAATGGAGGATAATTTTGTCATGTACTTAATGTAGCAATTTGAAACCTGTGTATCACATTAGAGCAATGACGCAGGAAAATAAGGATGTCGAGTACGAAAAAATCATATTGGTCAACTTGAGATCATAGTTGACTGTTCTTGCAACAAGCTACAAGATAGTGACAAATTGATGGGAGACCTTAAAGCCTCTCTATAGGTTTACAAGCATGTAAAAGAGGACTGTCCTCAACATCAAGTTGAATAATTGAAAAACGGATTGAAGGATAGAGGAGAAAACCAAACTGTTACAACAATTAATCATTTATAATATTACCACACAATAACATATAATAAAACATAATAGAGTTCTATAATTTGAATTCATTGATTTTCTCAGGGATATTGAATTAAATAGACCCAAGAAGTCATGGAGAATCCTCTAGAAATATCATGGAGAGTCCTCTAGAAATATCTTCGCAGCTTTAATTATGGATATGATATTTTTAGACTCTACTATACACTATTAGAAATTATATGATAAGTGGGACCAATCAACATAATCCAACACTCCACATTAATTATGACCACTAGCTAGTCTAAGTCTCATAGGCTTGCCGTACTTAAGATTGAGCAAAAAAGTTGATTTACATTTTCATGTTAGTGTGGCTTGTTCACAACTCTATGTATTACAAGTTTCTTCTGCATTTTGCTCCAAACTTTATACTATGTGTTGTTTTTTACATTCTTCAACTTCATCTTTACTCCGTTCTTTTCCAATATTTCCCCATCTTCTGTGTTGTCTTCATCTAGTTTTTCTTATGCATCTATTTATTACACTCTTCGTTCAACCTTTGTAAGATAAAAAACATCTTCATTTTCTTTCATTCCTTCTTCCATTGTTGCAAAGGCTTCACAAATTTTGATGGTTGTTTTCACTATTCATGTTCCTTCTACTTTGTAATTATAGTATCTTTTACATACTCACTTCCATGTTCATCATACTTGGTCTTTGCAAGCCACTCTTCAAAAATATCCAATTTAGCCTCATAATCAAATTCAACTTTCACTGTTAGATTCTTCTGACTTGTTGATGCTGCTACTAATGAAGTTTCAGTTTCATCCTTCACGTGCATATATACACAATGTGCTTCACCTTTTTGGCCATGTACATACTTTTCACCTAGTAGAATATAACCTTTTTCTTCTATAATGTCTTCAACAAAATTCCCTACAATGTTTAGAATAACTAAACTCTAACTTTCTCTTCTCCAATTACTTTTGCGATATCAAAAGCTTCTACTTCCTTTGTCACAATAGTCAATACATTAATATATTCATTAGTGTGTTGATCAATATTGAACATGTCAAGCTTCCTTGGACCTAGTTTTTGTTGAAATGTTGGGAAGAATGTTGACATCCAAACCTTGTTGAATGATAAACAATACTTCTACTTCATCCTTCCTAATAGCTATAAGTTGATCTTTTTAACCTTTAGTTATGGTCTCATATGCTGATTAATTAGAAGATTATTTAAATCAATACAATACAATATTCAATAATTTTTTTAATAGTAATCTGTTTCTCATCTTAATGGTGAAAAAATTATAATTCTTAACAAAAAATAATATAAGGTGGAAAATAAAAATCCCTAAATAAATCCATCCTAGTAAGAAATAGACACTATAACCATGCGAATCTACTACTCCACGCTATAATAACTTTTTATCAAAATGAACATAAACTAAAAACCTGTTTTCTTTATTTCTCAATATTTTCATAAAAATCCATCCTAGTAAAAGATAGACACTATAACCGTACGAAACTGCTACTCCACACTATAATAACTTTTGTTTTCATCAAAATGAACGTAAACTAAAAAACTTTTCTCTTTATTTCTTAGTATTTTCATAAGCAGTAGTCTATAACGCGACTTTTTGAAAGCCTTTCTGGCGGATTTTTCCGGTTAAAATCCGGCAGCAATTCATTGGAATCCCAAGTTTGATAGCTAGTTTATGCAAATCAAGGGCTCCCAGGGGTTTTTTAGGGCGTTGAATCCAAATTTGCAGTTAAAAAACCATTTTAACTGCTAAAAATCAAGATTTAACCTCATTTCTTCCGCCGGATTCCATCACCGGAATCTCCAAAAAGTCGCATTATAGACAACTCCTTTTCATAACATCTTTTTAATTATTTCCTTTTTATTTCATTATCCATCACAGTTTTTAATTTTTTAAATGCAATAATCAATGTCACTTCAAAAATATTCCCAAACAAAAAAATCCTTCGCAATAAGAGGAATGTCTATTTTTTAAAGAAAATAGATCCATCCAGTTGTGGGAAGATATATGACTAAATAGATCCAAAATTTAAAAAAAAAAATCCATCCAGTTGTGGGAAGATATATGACTAAATAGATCCAAAATTAAAAAAAAAAAAATCCTAAAAAGATGATTAAAAAAATCTAATTATAACTATACTAATTATAAATATAAAGGTAATGGTACGAAAAGTGATGGAGCTCTTTCGGTATATCTACTCTGGTGTAAAAGGGAAGTAAACCTTGGATAAGTTGAGAATAATTAATATTATTTTGATATTAATGGAGAAAATGGTTACATTGTTGTAACTTTCTCCCTAGTTTAGGATTAGTTCCTATAGTTATGGGGTTTGGGTGCAACTTCCTATTTCCTAGTATTGTATTTAATGATGTAATCTTTGATTGATTAAGGGAATAGAGTGACCGAGAGACATCTCTCCAGTTTTGTGAGTGTAGTCTCCAGGTGCAGGCCACACCTGAGAGCTACATCTCTTTCTTTTCAATTCAGTGCATATTTTATCTTGGTATCAGAGCTCAGATTGAGTGAGCCTGATCTTTTGTCACCTGTGAGGCTGAAGTGCCTGTAGAAGCTAGCTTGCCTGTGTGGCGGAATTGCCTGTGTGGCTTGAAGTGCCTGTGTGGCTGTGTGTACACGAGAGCTCTGTGCTTGATTGAGCAGGTGGACTGCAGAACACCTGGCTCGAACTCGGAAATTTTTTTCTGAGCAGAAAGGCCGATTAGCGCGGATTTTGCGCTGACAGTCGTGCCAGAAGAGGGATTAGCGCGGATTTTGAGGGATAAATCGCGCTAGAGCGCGGAATTTGAGCGATAAATCGCGCTAGAGCGCGGAATTGGAGGGATAAAACGCGCTAAGCGCGGATTTTACCGAGAAAAACGCGCCAATTTTTTTACTCTAAGCGATTTTTAATTAGCGCGGATTTTTCGCTCGGGGTAGCGCCAAGGAGATCCCTGAACAGCGTGAACTTCGTTTGGCAGTTTGCAAACGGAGCAGATCGGCGGAGTTGCAGATCAGTCCGGGAGAGACAGATCGGGAAAGCGCCCGAGGAGATCTGCGGGAAACCTCGACTTCGTTTGGCGATCTGCAAGGAGAGCAGGATCGACGAAGTGGCAGATCAATCTGACAGGTATTGTCTTTGTTGTTATTGTTAAGTAGATTCACAATGAGTAACACGATGGAATCTTACCTTAACGAGTCTGGTAAACTCAACGGATCTAACTTCATGAACTGGAAGTTTAAGATCCAGACTGTGCTCGAAGGTGCGAATGCTTGGGCTATAGTGACAGGCGACGAGCAGAAGCCGGCAGCAACCACACAGAAGGAAGACTGGGAAAAACGAGAAAACAAAGCCAAAGTCCTGCTGAAGATGTCTGGGAAAGACAATGTCATTGCACACATCAGAGATTGTAAATCGTCCGCCGAGATCTGGACAGAAAATCAAAAATCTCTATGAGGACCCAAATACAAACAGAGTTTTGGCTCTGAAAAGCAAGCTATTTTCGATGAGGATGGACCGAAAGGGAGTCTGCTACTGCATTTGTAGCGCGAATTAAGGATGTTAAAGACCGATTGGGGGCCATTGGAGTGGCGGTGGCTGATGAAGACCTTGTTGCAATTACAATGAATGGGATGCGTGATGATTTTCAAACCTTCATCACTGGAGTCTCAGCAAGGGAGAAAGCACCCACGTTCGATGATCTCACTGCGATCTTGCAGCAAGAGGAAGATCGAAGGCAGAACCTGAATCTGAACCCCCAAAGTGACGATCTCGCGCTGGTGGAAAAACGAAGACTATCTAAAGGAAGGCAGTCACAGCAGCAATCAAAGCAAAGAGGAGGAACAACACAGAAGAATCCGCACTCTCAGAAAGGTATGCTTGCAAATCATTATGAAAAGAAATGTTATTATTGTGGAAAAATGGGTCATATACAGAGAGATTGTTATCATAAGAAGCAGGCTGATGAGGCAAGGAGGAGACAAGTAAACCCAAAACACAGAGGATATTTTGCTGAAGAAGAAGACTTCAGTCATGAATTTCGACTGTTCACAGTCGACTGTGCCCTAACAGCATCAAACGAAGATGACATCTGGTATGTCGATTCCGGAGAATCCTCACACATGACAGGTAATAAGGAATTTTTTGACAGTCTTGAAGAAATTATAAATGGATCAAAAATATATCTAGGGGATGATAATGGATATCAGATTAAAGGTCATGGGGTGATTTCAGTTAAATTACCAAATGGAAAAATTAGTCACATTTCAAATGTGTTATATGTACCTAGAATAAAGAAAAACATGATATCTGTATCCATGATGGCTGACCAAGATATGCATGTCGAATTCTTCAAGACTCACTGTGTGATAAAGGATTGCAGAAATGAAATTGTTGCAACAGGCATGCGAGTAGGAAGCCTATACAGGTTGGATGCAAAAAGTATATCAAAGCAACCCATGGTTGCAGGAGAGTCGACAGCTGAACAACTCTGGCATCAGAGGTTTGGTCATCTGAATCTGCAGGATCTTATGTTGTTACAAAAGAAAGGTATGGTCGAAGGTCTCCCCATCTTTCGTAACATTCAGTTAAAATATGATGGTTGTGCCCTAGGAAAGATCCACAGAGAACAATTTCCAGTGCATGATAGGAGGAAGCAAACAGAAATCTTAGAGCTAGTGCACACTGATGTATGTGGTCCCATGCAGACAAGGTCGCTAGGGGAAGCATACCATTTTTTGTTATTTACTGATGACTGCACTAGGTATTCATGGGTTTATTTTTTAAACAAGAAAAGTCAGACTTTCCAATGTTTTATAGAGTTCAAAACCCTGGTAGAAAAACAGTTTGGAAAAAGTATTAAAATTCTCCGATCTGATCAAGGAGGAGAATACAAATTAAAGGAATTCATGAAATACTACAAAACTCACGAGATTGTTCAGCAATATACAGTGCTGCATACACCACAGCAAAACGGAGTTGCAGAGCGTAAAAACAGAACCTTGGTGGAGTGTGCAAGGAGCATGCTGCAAGGTAAGGGTCGACCTAATATGTTTTGGGCATAAGCAATAAATACTGCTGTATATTTGAAAAATAGAAGTCCTACTAGGTTTCTTGGCTTCAAAACCCCTTTTGAAGCCTTATATGGATTTAAACCAGCAGTAAACCACTTAAGAGTCTTTGGGTCAAAAGCATTTGCACATGTACCCAAAGCTGATAGAAAGAAATTAGATCCTAAGGCAGTTAAATGCATCTTAGTTGGTTATGGCACAGAGTTTAAGGCATACAAATTGTTCAATCATGACTCTCGTAAGACATTTGCTAGTAGAGATGTAGTCTTTCATGAACAGGTGCAGGAAAGGAAAGCTGATGTTGGAGATGATTGGCACATTCCATTGCTGTTGGAGGAAAGCAGCGAGGATGAGAGGGAGCAGGAACAGGAGAAGGAAGAAGAGAATGAAGAAGAATAGCAAGAAGGTGAAAAAGCAGGCCCAATTATTGCAGAGGAAAACAAATTTGAGGTAAGTCCACCCCTACCAAGGAGGTCAGGTAGGAAGACTCAATTACCATTGAAATTGAGAAACTATGCTTTGATGTCAAAAGTTTTGAACATTGTAGAACCCTCTAATTATAAAGAAGCTAGTCAATTTAAGGAATGGAGAGCTGCAATGGATGAAGAAATGGAATCAATTTTTAGAAATGATACTTGGGATTTAGTTGAGCTGCCCAAGAATAAAACACCTATAGGATGCAAGTGGCTGTTTAAACCAAAAATGAATGCAGATGGAAGTATAGATAAGTTAAAAGCTAGGTTGGTTGCAAAAGGATACTCACAGAAGGAAGGTATAGATTTTGATGATACTTTTGCACCTGTAGCAAAGCTAAATACAATCAGAATGCTTATTGATTTAGCTACTAAATATAATTGGGAATTACACTAGGTTGATGTTAAATCTACATTTTTAAATGGTGATTTAAAAGAAGAAATTTACTTAGTACAGCCAGAAGGATATGTAAAGCAGGGGCAGGAACATCTTGTTTGCAGATTGAAAAAGGCTTTATATGGATTAAAGCAAGCACCCAGGTCTTGGTATGAAAAAGTCGATTCTTTCTTTATAGAGTATGGTTTCCATAGAAGTTTAAATGACCTAAATTTGTATACCAAGTACAATAATCAGGGGTAGATTGTTTTGATTTCTTTGTATGTGGATGACATGATTATAACAGGAAATGCATTTGATTTAATCAAAGGAATCAAAAGGCTTATGGCACAAGTTTTTGAAATGAAGGATCTCAGAAGCCTTCACTATTGTCTGGGATTAGAAGTATTCAGAGATACTGGGCAAACTTTTCTTACCCAAGGGAAGTATGCTAGAAATCTGTTAGAAAAGTTTGGGATGGATCGGTGTAGATCAACAGCAACACCTTTGCAGCAAAATCTGAAATTGAGGATTGATGATGGCACTAAGGAGGTTGATGCCACAATGTACAAACAGCTGGTTGGTAGCCTGATATACCTTACAACAACCAGACCTGAATTGGCATACTCAGTTAGTGTGTTGAGCCAATTCATGTGGAAACCGCTTGAAAGTCATTGGACAGCAACAAAAAGCGTGTTGAGGTATCTTTGTGGTACTGTTCATTTTGGTATTTTATACACTGATGTATCTGATGTTACTCTAGCAGGTTTTTCAGACTCAGACTGGGTAGGTAACCTGGATGATCGGAGGTCCGTCACAGGTTATGCATTCAACATAGGTTCCGGGGTCATAGCATGGAGCAGCAAGAAACAAAGTACTGTAGCTTTGTCATCATGTGAAGCTGAGTATCAAGCATTGTGTGCAACAACATGTGAAGCAATCTGGTTGAGGAGACTTCTCAAAGATGCAGGAAAAGAACAGAAGCAACCCACTTCTATCAAAAGCGACAACCAGAGCACCATCAAATTAGCATACAATCCAGTGTTTCACAAAAACACCAAGCATATAGACACTCAGTTCCATTTTGTTAGAGAAAAAAATACAGTCAAATGAAATTGTTGTTGAATATTGTAAAACTTGTGACAATGTGGCTGATATTTTTACAAAGCCTCTTGCACGAGTGAAATTTGAATTGTTTAGAAAGATGCTAGGAGTTCAAGAGAACCCTTTCTCCATTAAGGGCGGGAGTTGAGAATAATTAATATTATTTTGATATTAATGGAGAAAATGGTTACATTTTTGTAACTTTCTCCCTAGTTTAGGATTAGTTCCTATAGTTATGGGGCTTGGGTGCAACTTCCTATTTTCTAGTACTGTATTTAATGATGTAATCTTTGATTGATTAAGGGAATAGAGTGAACAAGAGACATCTCTCCAGTTTTGTGAGTGTAGTCTCCAGGTGCAGGCCACACCTGAGAGCTACATCTCTTTCTTTTCAATTCAGTGCATATTTTATCTGGATACTCCGTGCTTTGGACAGATAATGGAATTTAAGAGGTAAAAGGAATAAAAACCATTTTTGTTGAGACGTGAACAAAGCTATAGCATTGAATGTTTTATGTGCTCCTGCACTAGCCAAAATTTTGTTTTCGGTAGGTACTATTGCTGATCGAAATATGAAATTTACAGTAAAAGTCGTTGTACAGTCAGAAATATTTTAGTGGTGGTAATTCAAAACGTAATTTGCAAAGTAGTGAAAGAGGATGATAATTGATTTGTTACGCGGCCACGTTGTTGGGATGATAATGGTAACATCTAATGAGGATGAGATGATAATGGTAATATTTAATGAGGAAAGAAATATCTAGATTTAGGAAAGCTATATTAAGAAAGGCAATTATCTAAATAATGTATTTAGCTTTTTTTATTTGGCAACTTATAAGAAAGCAGGCATATTCTAAACATGTGTTTGTAATCTTTTTAAAAGGCTATCAATTTTAGTGATAATAGAAGTGAATGTTACAAAATGTTACAGTTTTCTATCTTATTTTGTGGGATTGAGTTTGATTCATTAATTCTGTGCAGAGTTTTGTAAGATCCAACTAAGAGGTGAGGCTATATAACCTATTTAAGCCTGACCTCCAATCAATTGCAAACAATTGGGAAAGTCTCTCCTTGGGGACTGATCTATTTTTTCATTTTTTTTTTTGCTTTAAAGTTTCGCTGCTAGCATCCTCCCTATTTTCCAACCACATTGTTTTAGTTTATTTTTCTTAAGCATTATTTCTTCCACATGCCATCTCATGTTTCTCACATATGTCAGTTTATTAATCACATTTTCGAGGTCTCGGTGGTTACTTCCTCTCGAGTCTCAGTTATTCAAAAGATTGCCACCACACAAAAGAAACACGCATAGATAAGGCCCATCTACTCATTTTTTACTCTCATTTCCTTTGCCTCATTAGAACATCTACAGAACCCATGGCCACTTTTGTCCAAGTCTGCAACACATTTATAGTTTAGGTATATCTCTGGTGTGGCCTGACTTCGTACCTAACCTAGAATCCCTGAATTTTTAAACCAGGAGCAGCATTCAGAGCAGGTTTCCTTTGGAGATGTTCCCTCTCGCCCTGCTTTAGTAGGCACCTACTTCACATTCAGCATAGCAGAGGCTGACTTGCGTTCCTTTGGAGATGTAACCTCCCACCCCAAGCTGTGTAGGCACTTGCTACTTCATCAACAGTCAACATAGTAGCATTCATATTGGGTTCATTTGGATACATGCCCTCCCATCCCAAGCGATATTTCCACCTGCTACTTCATCAGCACATCACATCACATCACATCAACTCCAACAACATTCAAAAATGATTTTAGCCATCGCTTCACACTTAAAGTTGGAGGCGGAAAGGAAGGGATGCTTTCCATCTAAACCCAAAGCAATTAGGCAGCCAAGTTGCCTGGGTCATAATGATAAACATTTAGTCTTAGGAAACTCATATCAGGAAAGACCATATTTAAATAATGTATTTATTTTTTCATATTTGACAACTCAAAAGAATATAGACATATTCTAAATATGTATTTGTAATTTATTTAAAAGGTTATCTGTTAAAAATTGAAGAATCAACTTTATTCATAAACTGGGCAACTCACAAGTGAGGAGCTCCACCTGGAGACTGCCTCTGGCAGAACGCTCTACCTCAATCATCTTACAATAAAATATATATATATATATATAATTTTCACACAAGTAGGGAAGCTAGAACAACTACCTAAGAAGTAGGAACTCATTCCTAATCTAAGGCTCTAGTGGACCGAACCTCTCTAGATTACATATTCTCCATTATCTTCAACACTCCTCCTTAATGGAGAAAGGGGTTCACAAGTATTCCTAACATTTCCCTAAACGATTCAAACTTGATTTTACCAAGAGGCTCAGTGAAAATATCAACAGCATTGTCATGTGTATTACAATATTCAATATGAATTTCTTTTGATTGAACCTTCTCCCTAACAAAATGAAACTGTATTAATGTGCTTTATGTTTTTATGAAATACTGGATTATTTGCAAGTTTGATAGACATCTACTTGTCACCTTTTATAATTGTTGCAACCTTGTGTTCTTCTCCAGCATCATGGAGAAGTCTCCTCAAAAAAACTGCTTCACAAGTTGTTGCATACATCACTTGATACTCAGCTTCTGCTGAAGACAAGGATATTTTGTTCTCATTTTTGCCGCTCCATGCAATGACCCCGGACCCAATGCTAAATGCATAGTCTATTATGCATCATCTGTCATCTATATTTCCATCCCAATCGAAATCTGAAAAACTTGTCAATCTAACATCAAATAAATCAGTGTAAATAATACCAAACTCTAAGGTTCCTTACCGATACCTTAAGAGGCCTTTCGCTGCAACCCAATGAATCTCAAGAGGCTTTGACATGAATTGGCTCATTACACTGACTGCATAAGCCAAATTTGGCCTAGTTGTATTCAAGTAGATTAGACTCCCAACTAGTTTTCTATACAATGTTGCATTTGCCTCCGTAGAACCATCATCATTCTGAAGTTTGGTATTCTATTGTAAAGAAATTGTTGTAGCTTTGCACTGATCCATTCTGAACTTTTCTAGTAAGCTACTGACATACTTACCATGTGACAGAAAAGTCTGCTTAGAATCCCTCCAAACTTCTAGATCCAAACAATGGTGTAGCTCTCCAAGGTCTTTCATCTCGAAAACCTATGACATTTGATCTTTGATTTCTTTAATGAGTTCATCTGCATTTCCTGTAATGATGAGATCATCTACATATAAATAAATCAAAACAATTCGCCCTCTTTGTCAAACATGGTGTACAGATTAGTGTCATTCTTACTTATTTTATAACTATGTTGTAGGAAAATGAATCAATTTTGTCATACCATGACCTGGGTGGTTGTTTTAGTCCATAGAATGCTTTCTACAATCTACAGAGTAAATGTTCTTCCCCCTGTTTAACAAACCCCTCAAGTTGCACTAAATACACTTCTTCTTTTAATTCTCCATTTAAGAATGCCAATTTCACATCTAGGTGGTGTATCGTCCAATGATGTTTGGTAGATATAGAAATTAACATTTTGATTTTGTTTAATTTAGCTATAGAAGTGAAGGTTTCCTCATAGTCGATACCTTCTTGCTACGAACACCCCTTTGCAACTAGTGTAGCTTTATATTTGTTTATACTCTCATCTTCTTTAAATTTAGGCTTGTATAACGATTTACAGCCTATGGGTTGTTTTCTTTTAGGTAACTCAACTAGATCACAGTTTTTGTTTTTAACTATTGATTCATATTCCCCTTCCATGGCTGCCCTCCATTCACTACATTGACTAGCTTCTTTATAACTAGAAGGTTCAACAACACTTAACATACTAGTTATAAAAGCATTCTCCCTATATCTTGCTGGAAATTGAGTTTTCCTACCTAATCTCCTGAGTGGTGGAGTGGCTTCAAACCTATTCTGATCTCCCCTTTGCGAACTACTTTCAAATCTGATTTCATCAACCACTTCTTCTTTCTCATGTTGTTGTTGTTGTTGTTCCTCACGAGCCCCTGTTTCATCACCTTCTTCAAACAGTAAAGGAGCATGCCATTCTTAATCATTACGAATAGGGTTCCCATCATCTACATGATCATGGAATACCACATCTATGTTTGCAAAAACCTTCTGAGTAGAAGGATTAAACAGCTTATAAGCCTTAAACTCACTACAATATCCAACAAAAGTACACTTAATGGTTTTTGAATCTAACTTCTTCCTATCTTCTTTCGGGACATGAGCAAAAGCCTTACATCCAAAGGCTCTAACATGACTTGCTGTAGGCTTGAAGCCAAACAATGCTTTGAAAGGAGTTTTATAATCCAAACACTTAGTAAGACTCCTATTCTGAAGATACACTACAGTTGTGCAACTTTAGCCCAAAAACCATTGGTCAAATTATTACCTTTCAACATACTATGAGCACATTCCACGAGGGTTCTATTTTTCCTTTCTGTCACCTCGTTTTGCTGAGGAGTGTAAGGTGTTATGAACTGCTATTGTATTTCATGTTCTTTACAATATTTGATGAAGTCACCCTTCTTAAAATCTCCACCTTGGTCTAAGCGAAGAATTTTGACGAACTTTCTTGTTTTCTTCTCAATCATACTTCTTAATTGCTTGAAATATTCAAAAGCATGAATTTTCTTCCTGAGGAAATACACCCAGGGTAACCTTGTAAATTCATCAACAAAAATAAGGAAATATTAGGCCCCTCCTAATGACTATGTCTGCATTTTCCCACATAGATCAGTGTGTACAAGTTCAATTATATCCCTCTTCTTCCTATCAACAACAGTAGTAAATTCATCTCTATGTAATTTACCAAGGGAACATGCTTCACAGTCAAAATGCATACTCTTTAAAACAAGAAGACCATTCACCATACCTTTTTTTTAAGAAGAAGTAGGTCAGTGAAGTTTATATGCCCAAATCTCTGATGTCATAGATTCTCTGCAGACATGGGCGATGATGCCAACGCTTGATGTGACACACTTATGACATCCATTTTATACAATACTCCTACATATACACGTGTTGCAATGGAATTCATCTGATCTAGCATGTCCTTAATTACATAATAACATTTAAAGAACTCTACCTTAAGATCCTGATTTGCTATTTTAAATATAGAAATCAGGTTCTTTTTTATCTCGAGTATATACAGAACATCATGAATATGCCTAATGTTTCCATCAATTAGTACAACAGGGACATCACCATATCCCTTGATTTCATACCCTTTATCATCTCCAAGGTAGACCTATGTACCAGTGTTGGATTCTCTGAAATTTTTAAACCATTGCCTCTTACCTATCATATGGGAGGAGGCTGTTGAGTCCACGAAACAAATTTCTGCTTCATCCTCTTTAGTTGACAGCACAGAATCAGATACGAACAATCTAATATTCGATTTATGATTTGCATAAGCCAAATGGCTTGCATGCTTCTTGTTTCTCTGTTGACCTTCATCAAACTTCTTCTTCCAGTAATGTTTAGCTATATGACTGATGAAAATGCGATCTTGGGGTAAGCCAAGATCCCTTTTTAGATATGAATCTTGATCCTCGGCCTGTGGTTTATAGGCCCACAAGTCCCAACGGAAGCGTTTTAAACTTAAAACCTTTCTAATTTATTGACGTGGATCGTGCCATCACTCTTCATTCCCAGTTCAATTTTGTGTTGCCTTTCGATCTAGGGATTCAAACGATTTGGAACGGATTCTTGACTTTGACTTGGACAAATCAGACTCTAATTTCTTGGTCATATTGCCTGATCTGCTTCGCGATTCCCACATGGTTGCTATAGATATTCCTTCTCCTGCAGCGAGATTGACATACAGATGGACGATGTTGGGGCAATTGCTATGGCACTCGGAAGAACAAAACTTGGTACTAAATTCTGGTTCGTGTAGAGAATCGGTGGAAATTCCCACAGCCATCCGTCCCAAGCCGCACGCATTTATGCACTGTTCGCTTTCTATCCATCCCACCAGTTTTTCCGCCATAACAAGCGATGACTTGTACCAATATTCCCTCGCGCTTCTGTAAAGGAATTTTGTGCCGCAATTAAGGCTCGCAGCACACAGATCACCCATAGAGCTCAACGCATACATTTGGATTCTAATCCTACAATTAGATTCTAAATCTAAAAGCGTTGCAATTGGATTCTGGACATGGCTGAAGATACTCACAAAATGAAGTGAAGGGTATCTTTCTGTTGTTGCATGCCTCCAGAAGTTAATTCTGGACTTATTTGCTTTGTTACGGTAGCAGCATTATCATTAGATGTCACAACATTGATGAACAATATCACGAGAATCGAAACCGCGACCATACCAGAGATCTTGATCTGTCCTTCGGCCATTCCTCACGTTAACTATCTTCAACAAACAATCACCTATAACAGATACATGATATTTAGATCACCATCGATCCACAGGTGATCGATGGTCGATCAACAAACTTGAACACAAGATTTAATTTAATTATACAATACACACAGGCGTACACTATACTAGAACACGTTTTCATATATAAAATACAGAACAGTTACATACTAAGGCCTTTCAGCCTTAGAAACGAGCTCTCACTCCACTACATTTTTCCACTCACAAATTACCTCACCGAACAGATATCACACCCTATCACACTACACGTATATATACAAGAAGTGTTAGATTGGAAGGATCGATCCTATCCTTGTTTTTCTCCAACTAAAGGCTCATGCATGACAGATAAGTATCCCTTATCCGCTTTAAAGCCACTTTAAATCTGGTTTAAAACTTATCCATTTTAACTCTGTTTTTTCTACTTTAAAACAGACTTTCCTCTATTTTTCTCCTTCCTTCAGCTTGCTGGTCCACATCTTCATCGCTCCACTTGGATTTTTCTTTAATTACGAAAAGGGTGAGATGCACCTGCATCAGACTCCCGAGGCACAAAAAATTATGACCTCCTGGTCATATGCTTCTCCTTGTCCTTAGCAATTTTATCCACTGCATTCCTTCACTAGAACTGCTTTTATGATTTTCTGTGAGTTGCAACCAACCTCTGCAGTAACAGTCTCCTCTGTTATAGGATACCTCACCAAGTCCTCCTCACTCGGTTTTTTGGCATCCTTCTCTAGGTTGCTGCAAATATTCTCACGTTCTGCTGCCGCCATCTGCATAAACTCTCCAACTTTAACATAGCTATACCCCTTTCCCCTTATGCTCGCATTCTTCTTTCTTCTCTCAGGAATCCTTTCCCTGCTCTGATACCACTTGATGAAAATGCAATCTTGGGGTAAGCCAAGATCCCTTTTCAGATATGAATCTTGATCCTGGGCCTATGGTTTATAAGCCCACAAGTCCCAACGGAAGCGTTTTAAACTTAAAACCTTTTTAATTTATTGACGTCGATCATGCCATCACTCTTCATTCCCAATTCAATTTTGTGTTGCCTTTCGATCCGGGGATTCAAACGATTTGGAACGGATTCTTGACTTTGACTTCGACAAATCTCACTCTAATTTCTTGGTCATATTGCCCAATCTGCTTCGCGATTCGCACATGGTCGCTATAGATATTCCTTCTCCTACAGCGAGATTGACATACAGATGGACGATGTTGGGGCAATTGTTGCGGCACTCGGAAGAACAAAACTTGGTACTAAATTCCGTTTCATGTAGAGAATCGGTGGAAATTCCCACAGCCATCCATCCCAAGCCGCACACATTTATGCACTGTTCGCTTTCTATCCATCCCACCAGTTTTTCCGCCATAACAAGCGATGACTTGTTCCAATATTCCCTCGCGCTTCTGTAAAGGAATTCTGTGCCGCAACTAGGGCTCGCAGCACACAGATTGTCCATAGAACTCAGCACATACATTTGGATTCTAATCCTACAATTAGATTCTGAATCTAAAAGTGTTGCAATTGGATTCTGAACATGGCTGAAGATACTCACAAAATGAAGGAAGTGAAGGGTATCTTTCTGTTGTTGCATGCCTCCAGAAGTTAATTCTGGACTTATTTGCTTTGTTACGGTAGCAGCATTATCATTAGATGTCACAACATTGATGAACAATATCACGAGAATCGAAACTGTGACCATACTGGAGACCTTGATCTGTCCTTCAGCCATTCCTTACGTTAACTATCTTCAACAAACAATCACCTATAACAGATACATGATATTTAGATCGCCATCGATCCACACGTGATCGATGGTCGATCAACAAACTTGAACACAAGATTTAATTTAATTATACAATACACACAGGCGTACACAATACTAGAACACGTTTTCATATATAAAATACAGAACAGTTACATACTAAGCCCTTTCAACCTTAGAAACGAGGTCTCGCTCCACTACATTTTTCCACTCACAAATTACCTCACCGAACAGATATCACACCCTATCACACTACACGTATATATACAAGAAGTGTTAGATTGGAAGGATTGATCCTATCCTTGTTTTTCTCCAACTAAAGGTGCATGCATGACAGATAAGTATCCCTTATCCGCTTTAAAGCCACTTTAAATCTGGTTTAAAACTTATCCGTTTTAACTCTGTTTTTTCTGCTTTAAAACAGACTTTCCTCTGTTTTTCTCCCTTCCTTCAGCTTGCTGGTCCACGTCTTCATCGCTCCACTTGGATTTTTCTTTAATTACGAAAAGGGTGAGATGCACCTGCATCAATGACCAACTTTACCGCAATAAAAACTTTTTGGTCCTGAATCACATTTGTTTGAAGACATACCTTGAGATGGAGGTGGCTTTCTTTGTGGGTTTCCTCCGCTTTTGTGTGCTTCATTTTTCATTCCTTTGAAGGGCTTCTTCATTTTCATTAGGGCAAGATCTGAGCTTTGGGGTTCCAGGGTCATCTACTTTTCCTCCTCCTGCATTAGGATCTCTGTCAATTCTTCAAAGAGGGGGCTTTTTCTCTCACATTCAACCCAGTGATCAACATCTAATAGTTGTCAATCATACCATTCATGGTAATTGTGACCAAATCAGTGTTTGATATTGTTTCACAAATTTCACCCAACTTATTCTTAAGCTCCTTGATACGAGAAATGAACGATGTTATTGATTCATTATCCTCCATTTTGATGGAGAGAATCTTGCTCTTTAGAAAAAATAAGCGACTTTTGTTCTTGATCTTGTACAAGTCTTTAAGAGTTGTCCATATGTCCACTGCAACCTTACATTCTCGAATATCAAGAATAATGCAATCTTTCACAGAAAATTTGAGCAGTGCCTTTCCTTGTTCTCTCACTTTTCCCAGTACTGGATTGTTGCTACTGTTGCACTTGTGGCAAGGGTCAACTTCAACTCATCACCGGTTGCATTCCCCCATGTGTTTTGCCCCTCCAACAGGGTGTGCAACTTAAATTTCCAATTGGAGTAATTGGCACCGTTGAGCTTATTGCTCTTGTTCAGATTTGCCTCTGCTATCTAGTTGTTCATCTTGACAAAAAAAAAATGACCTCCAACAAGAGACAACTAGATCTATCCTAGATCCACAACAAATGATCTCAAAACACCTTCTCAAAATGCAAGTTTGAGGTTCTATTTAAAATAACATGCCCCAATTCAAAAACCTTCAATTAAAAAAGAGCCCCTTTCTTTTTTTAATAAAAAAAAAAAAAAACATCCTTTGAAAAACCCATCCAAGGGACCTCTATTCCATCACCTCTTCACACTCATTCAGCTATCAAAGCATATTGGCTTTGACTCACTAGCCCTGGAGCTCTAATACCATGTTAAAAACTAAAGAATAGACTTTATTTATAAATTGGGAAGCTCAAGATTAAATAAGTTTGGGTTGCATGTGCTTAGAACAAGGGAATGTTAAAATGTAATTACTATTAATTTTGTTTTACTAAGAGCTGTATGGCATTTTATGCCAAACACGGCTTCAAAAGGGCTTAGTTTAATTGTTGCATGATAGTTGTTACTATAGGAAAATTCAGCCAAGTGTAGGAAATATTCTCATCTTGTTGGTTGATCCATCACATACGTTCTAAGCATATCCTCTAAAATCTGGTTGATTCTTTCTGTCTAACCATCGGTTTGGGGATTATATGCAGTACTAAAGTCTAATTTGGTAACCAGGCCGCCAAACAGTGCTTTCCAAAATTTGGAAGTAAATTTGGCATCTCTGTATGACACTATGATATTAGGAACCCCGTGAAGTTGAAAATGTTCCTTCATAAAAATCTATGAAATTTGTGCAATGCCAAAGGTAGAATGTACTGGTAGAAAATGGGCTACTTTACTTAGCAGATTCACAACTACCATGATAGAATCATGTTGTCTCTTTGTCGTAGGTAGTCCAATTATGGAGTATAAATGACTTCCCATTTCCATTCCAGGATGGGGAGTGGGTTTCTTAACCCGGCTGGGTGTTGTTGTTCCAACTTCACCTATTGGCACTCTAAGCATTTGGTAAAAAATTATGCTACATATTTCTTCATTCCTGGCTACAAGAACTTTTGTCTTAAGGCTGTAACCATCTTTTGATACCTTGCGTGGGCAACATAAGGCTTTTTATGATGTTCGTCAAATATCATTTGTTTCATTTCTTCTACTACTAAAATATACAATCTCTTTTTATACACTAACAACTTCTCAGCATTTTCCCTATACCCCGCGACATAACTTTGTTGTAATCTTTGCTATAACCCCGGATACTTTGGGTTAACAAATGTGCCTCGTCCAATTTTCTCAAGAAATTTGGTATTAATGTTGCTATTGCTGATGTTCATTAGGTTATGGGCATGCCTGCTCAAAGCATTCACTATCTTGTTCTCCTTCCTTTTTATATGATTTATGTCAAAATCAAAATCGCTAAGAAAGGCCATCCATCCACCTGGCTTTCCTAGCATTTAAATATGGTTGACTAAAAAGATATTTGAGGCTGATATGGTTTGTGGTTAGAATGAATTTCTTACCCAACAGATAATGCCTCCACATTTTTAATGTGTTTATAACCACAAATAACTCTAAATCATACACTGCATAATTTCTTTCATGTCCCTTTAACTTTCTGGATTCATAAGCAATTACTGAGTTACCTTGCAACAACACCTCTCCTAATCCCTTTATACTAGCATCAATACATACTATGAACTCTTCATTTGGATCTGCAAGTTTCATACTGGGTGTTGTGGCAAGTAACTGTTTGAGTTTATCAAAGCTTTGTTGACATTATGGATTCCATACATACTTTACTCCTTTCCATTGCAAAGAGGTGATGGGGTGAGCTATTTTTGAGAACCCTTCGATGAACCGATGATAATATCCTGTCAATCCCATAAGGGATCAGACAACCAATACATCCTTTGGTATGGGCTAGTTCACCATAGCCTTCAACTTCTCTGGATCCACAACTAACCCCTCTTTAAAAATAATGTGACCCAGGTATTGTACTTTAGTTTTGTAAAACTCACATTTGTTGTACTTAGCATATAAATGATTATCCCTTAATGTTTTCAAAACTAGTTTAAGATGTTCTTTATGCTCCTCCACATTCCTATAGTATATTAGAATATCATCAATAAACACTAATACAAACATGTCCAGGAATTTGCTAAGTATGTTGTTCATTAAGCACATAAAAGTTGTTGGGGCATTAGTAAGGCCGAAGGGCAATACAACAAACTCATAGTGTCTATATCTAGCTCTGAATGTTGTTTTATTGACATCTTCCTGCTTAATTTTGAGTTGATGATTGTCGGTTCTCAAATCAATCTTTTAAAACATGGTTTCCACCCGTACTTGGTCAAATAAATCATTGATCCGGGGCAATGGGTACTTGTTTTTTATTGTTATGTTGTTCAACTAACTGTAGTCAATGCACATTGTGAGTGTGTCATCCTTTTTTCTTAACAAACAACACGGGTGCCCCCAGGGTGACACATTGGGTCTGATAGAGCCCTTGTCTGATTGTTCCTGCAACTACATTCTTAATTTCAGCAGTTCAGGTGGGCTCATTCATTAAGGGGCTCTAGACACAAGTACTGCCCCGGGCACCAAATCTATAGTGAAATGTATGTCCCTATGTGATGGTAAGATCAGAATTTATTCTAGGAATACATCTCAGAATTCCTTAATGAAATGTAAGGTATCCAATGTCAATTCTTGTCCTTGTTGTTTGCCTTCCTCCACTTGTACTAAATACAAGTGACAACATTTCCTCACACACTTTTTCATTTTCATTGCAGAAATTTGTCGCACCAATACAGGCTTGAGAACTCCCTGAATAATCTAGTTATGTCCGTGCTGCCCTACACCACTTATTGTCATCATCAAACAGTTTATGACAACACCCTGTTTCTCAAGCCAATCGATGCCTATTAAAATATCATAGGAACCTAAGGGAAGACCACTTAGATTTTTTGTAGTGTCATATCCATGTAAATCTAAAGGGAATATTCTTACTCGATTAGTCACTCCTCTTGGTACCCGTGGATAGTTGTACTAACCATGCAATTTTGTATTTTCCAGTTTTAAGAGAGCATTTTTCTACTATATGGGGTCCAATATAGCTCAAACTAGCCCCGAGGTCAATTAAAACAAAAACAAGTTGGTTGAAGAGAATACCCTCAATTTCAATCATTGTTGATTGATGTTCTACCTAACTGTCTTCTCGTTCAGCGCTTATCCTGAGAATACTCCACGCAATTTCGTTCATCGTGGTAGCCTCTTGTATAGTCTGAAGATTTTGCATCGATCGAGGATTGTGGGGACATTCCCTCAGCAAATGAGGCTCGCCACATCCCAACATATCAGAGGCTCCCTTTCCTTGCCCCCGTCGTTCTTCTTCCCATTTAGGTTCACAGTTCTTGACCCCACATGGGATTGTCCCGGAGGGTTCATGTTTCCTTTGCTAAAAAATTTCCTCATATGATCTTTCCCAAAAAATTTCATGTATGTTGGTTTTTGTCATTTTGCGCCAATATAAATTTTACTTCTATCCTTATTTGGCCAAGATTTCAAGTTCTCTCCTTTATTTTGGAACTGCTAATAACACAGTCTAGATTTCCTAGCAACCTCCTCCATTGCTTTTGGGTTATCAAACTCAATCTTCTCCTTATACATGGTGGCTAGACAGTTCACAAAATGTTGTACCTTAGATTTTTCCTCCTTAATGTAAGGTTCATATAGCAGCAAATTTGTGAATTTTGTCAGAAATTCATCCATTGAGATTTGTCCCAACCTGAGTTAATGAAATTCCTAACCATAATCGCCATAGTACTATTCACTTAAGTATCAACTTTTAAACCGCTTCTGAAATTCTTCCTAGGATACAGTCCTTTCCTTAAGTGGATGTACTTCTTTAGCTTCCTCCCACTAGAGAGTTGCCTTATCCTGCAGCTGGCAAATGGCCATTTCGGCCTTTAAATTTCTCTCGTACTCGTATACCTCGAAATATTTTGTCATGTTGAGCAACCATCACTCTGCATTTTCTTCCTTTTCCCCATCCAATGTGGGGGGCTTAATCTTAGAAAAATTTCCTTGTAATTCAATTTGCTTCTTTTTCTTCTGTTTTCAGGGATAAGTTCTATCAGATTCCTCTCCACTTTCTGTGGATTCTGACTCAATACCTCTTTTCCCCATTTTCTTTGATTTTGGTTCCACTGTCTTGTGATTGGATTTTTCTATCAGTCCCCTGATCATTTTCTCTTGTTCCTCACTAACCTTAGGTAGCCACTCATTACTACTTCTAAGCCGCACTAATTCTTCCTGCAAATTCTTAATGACCTACAGAACCTGGGCATTTGCTTGGGTAGCGTCCTCTCCCATATCAACGTATAAATCCCCGCTCCCATTGTTATCTCAAATTTCCTCCTCCATTTAAGTTGAATGGTGTTACATTTACACTAACGGTAATTTAGTACTTTTATTATATCACTTTAAAATAAAGAAATTCTTAAAAAAAGATTACCACTTTGTTCCTTAATTCCTATAGTAGGTCTGAGGTCTAGAGGTCCAGTGGTGTTACTGAGCTCTGATCCCATATGTAATATACCTTGCTTCTCAATTTTTTATTTATTTTTCCTTGGGTTTGATGTTCTTGGTGGCTGCATTAACAATATATATTCATAATGTTATAATCCCTTGTGCTCCTAGGTTTACTTATTCAAATTCTATTTAAAAATATGGTGTGTAACCCCAAGCTCTAAAGCAACTCATAGCCGATGTTCATGTCCACCCTCTAAAACTCAATACCATTCCAAATGTCTTACCAATGTAATCCAGCACTCAACGTGTTAGTACATATGGGGAAAATAGCATAAAGGCACTTATCCTTAGCTTACTTACCCCATTGACTTTCATATAACCCAGAATGGATGGACACTCATTAATATATTACCTTAGACTGTCTCATTAATTCACTGATTCCCCCCCTGCAAGCGCGTACCCCCTAGGATACGTAGGACAATACCTCTTAGCCCAGTTCAACAGCCCACATGGGCGCGCATGGGCGCGCGTGGTGTCTGTCAGTTGGGGTGCGTGGATGGTTATGATGGATTTCTCAGAATGAAAGGTCGAGATTTGCTTGACTTCTATCTTGTCAAAGCTAAAACCTAATGTTCGCATTTCATTGTTGAGTTTGGGGCCCTCTCCTTCGGCGGCGCACTAGTTTCTCTACGAATTCCTCCAAGCTTACAAGTCTGTCGAATGTATTGCAATGGATCCCTCGACTTTAGCCACCGGTATGGAAGATTTGGGATTTCCTCGACATTTTACATTTTTGTTGTTTGTATTGCTGCTTTGGTTTAACTTTTATGTTGGTTTTACAGGGTCAGAGGAGGCTCCAGGTATCATTGCACTGGTCCAAGCCTCCACAGGGTTA
>APFE031131723.1:4300-31764 GCA_000404065.3 Pinus taeda
GAATTCTAAATCACAGGAAAAATAAAAATGTGAGAGCATAACACATAAAACACATATACACAGAGATTTCCCACTGGATCTCAAAACCGAGACTACTAGCTTGATTTTTCATTATGTTCCTTTCAATGTTACAATGCATATTTATACATGCTGAAGCATCCAATACCATGGACCGAAAAACCATCACGCCCAATACCATGGACCAAAAAACCATCGACCCAATACCATGGACCGAAAACAATCGCGTCCAAAAAACATGTGCGAAAATCATGCACAAAACTATAGGTGGGTCCGCCCAACCTAACATAGGGTCCAAAACCAAAATTTTCCGGGGCGCTGCCCGGGACCCCATAAAGTTGGGTTACGGGTACCCCTCAAACCCCCTGTTAACTATGTGGAAAGAATATAACACAACCCAACAAAAATGGATCGCACCATATTTAATATTATCCTATTCATTCTTTCAGTTACTCTATTCTGTTGGGGATTATAAGGAACAATTGTTTTATGTTTGATCCCATGTTGGCGAAGATAGTTTTCAATTTCGTTTGAAGTGTATTCTTTTCTATTATCAGTGTGAATAGAGCCAATATGAGATTGTGCATCATTTTTAATCCATGTATGGAAGTTCTTGAATGTTTGAAAAACATCAGATTTGTTCTTCAATAAATAAACCCAACACATTCTGGTGTAGTCACCAATAAATGACGTCATATATTTTTTTCCATTTACAGAAGGAACATGCATTGGACCACATAAATATAAATGAATGAGTCCAAGTTTTCTATGTGCTCTAGAATGTGAATCATGAAAATACTGTTTGCTATGCCTTCCTAGAATGCAAGCATCATATTGCTTAAGTTTCCTAGGAATTGTAGGCAAACTACTAACACCATTTTTCTTCAACAAGTGGAGGTTAACATAGTTCAAGTGTCCAAATCTGACATGCCATAATAAACTTGATGCAAATGTACCTTCATCATAATGAGAATTGTATGAGAAATTTTGTGCATCAGCAGTGGTACCTTGCAACTTGAGAAGCCTTTCTTCTTCTATCCCTGTCATGACAAGTGAGTGGTATGATGCTTTTCTTACCTCAACCTTGCCATAAAACATGCGAACAGAGTGTCCTTGTTGGAGAATGTGAATCAAGGATAGCAAGTTTCTCTGTAGTTGTGGGAGATATAAAACATGATGAAGAATAAAGTCTGGAAGACCAAGAAATTTAAGCCTGAGAGTGCCAAGCCCTGATAGATTGAGTTTTGATTTATCTGCAAAGTATACTACTCCATCAACATTGTCAGTAAATTCTTCAAAAAATCTCTTCTAAAAGTCATGTGGCAAGTTGCTCCTGAATCAAGAAACTAATCCTTTTTCCAAGAAGCAAGTGAAGCATTAAATAAGTCTTCATTTACTCCAATATTACAGTGTGCCACAACATAGTGAGTAGATTCAGGTGCTTTACCTTTCCCTTTGTTATTAGTTTTACCTTTGGTCTTTCCTGCTCAATGCTGTTACAATTTTTTCCCTGAGAGTGTTTTCCCCCCTGCCTCTAAAATTTCTTCTTCCTCTTCATCCTTGACCACCTCTTCCTTTGGAAGAATCTCTAGCATGATTCTTCTCTCTATGTGCAAGACACACAACCTCTTCAGAATAATGAGGAGTTGTCTTCTTCCCAATCTCTTTCTCTCTTTCTGCAAATTATTTCACATGGGAGTTAAAGGTAATATCTTTGAGGTTTCCATTTGCTTGCAATGACTAAAGATAATTTTAGTAAGTGGGATAAAGTGGTTGGAGAAAATCTATCATAGGAATGTCCAAATCAACATTAGTTACTTTGAAATGTATAATAGATTTTACTTCTAATGCAAGAGCAAGCGGATCGTCATTTTGTAATTCAAGGCTGAATAATTTAATCATGAGTTGAACTTCAAGTGCAGAGTGTGAGTCATAGAGTTCCTTTAGTTTTTGTAAGGCTTCGAAAGCATTTGAAAATGGTGAAATATGGCGACTCACCTCCTCATTTATTGATGCTACAATCAATGCATAAGCTTTGTTGTTCTTATTTTCCCAAATGGTGAATTCCTTGTCTGAGGTAGGTTGTTCTGGTTCTTTGTCTCTATCTCCAACACACACTCCTTTCCAAAAATAATTAAAAATGAGAGAGTGTTTAATTTTCCTTGACCATTCTGGATAGTTCTCTTTCCCAGAGAGAACTACTCCAACAATAGATATTAGTGAATGCAGTCCCCAAAAAAATATCTTCTTTTGATTTCCAAAACAAACACAACCTTTCTGGATATCTTCGGTTTATGTGGAAAAGAATTCACTATATTAATACTTTTAATGTAGCATATATTCCTCCACTCACAAATATATTATATGGTGGTTTCAACATATAAACCATATAATATATATCCAAAAAAAATACCATCCAAAATTATCATTCTATTACCACCATTCAAAAATCTCAACGTATTTTAATACTACCACCATTTTCAAAGGAGTTGAATGGGCTTCACACCATATACATTCACCATACCTCAAACTTTTGTCTGTAGAACTCAAACAGTGAATTTGAAACCAGTTTGAAAAATACCCCAATAGTCTTTGACGCTGTGACAACTGGAGCTGTGGGAGTGGAGCAACAATATGCAGTGTTTTCCAGCAGTCTCCAAATATTAATATAATGGAGGGTTGTTTGGTCTTCTGCCAAAATTAGAGCATACTCAGTCCAACACCACACTCAAGGGAATAATAGACTCAAATGTAGTTGCAATCACAGTGTTGGCCATAACACCACGCTTCCAGCTGTGCCACCCTTCCTACACATAGTACGCAGCACTTCCTGGCATCACATGACCATTTCACAGCTCCAGTCTTCACAGTAGGGAAACCAATGCCTTAATGTAACAAATCGATGCTTCAACACTCCCACTACATTTAGACTAGTGAATTCAATAATGCACAGAATCTTGTAGGGATAAGACAGAGAAATCACCAGCGCAGGTGTACATGATGTAGAGAAGGTGACAATTTTGCAAAGCTAGGTAGAAATGAGGGTGTTACAAAGGGAGGAAAGCTAAAATTAGAATTGGCTCTGATGCCATGTCAGGCCAGGAGGTAACTCCTCAAATGAGACTATATTATTCATTTAGGTTGTTCATTATTATATACATGAGGGAGTGGCTGTTGAGTTTCATCTCACGACGACTCTCCATTTTCAATATTAGTTATTTACATTATTTACAGTTGTTCACCCAATCCCTATGATTCGTTGTCAACGAAGGTATATGTGTGATTGAACATCGAGGAGAGTGTCCCCCTAGGGGGAGGGTTTTGTAATAACCTTGGTGAAAATTTCATGTAATAAATGTTAAAAAAAATAACCACGGATGACTGGGACACTTATTCCAAGTTGAATGTTGGGAAGGACATCCTATGGGGTGTTCATTTGATGGTTTATAGCTAAGGAAATTGGCAAAGACAATGGCTAAGTATTTGTAGAGGAAGAATGGCATTTTGGCACAATTATTTATGAAAAAATGGAAATTAGGGGAAAAAGGAGGTGAAAGGTCACATGTTGCATGTGAGGAGGAAAATGAAGGAAAATAATGGAAAATGAAGAAAATAAAGACCTCATTCATAAAAAGGCTTCTGAGGATCAGTTGGTAACATTTTGTGAGTTCAGTTTTGGAGCACCCTCATTATTCTCTCTCTCTCTCATACTCTTGGATACTAAGAGTTTTTTTCTTGGAGAACTTTAGCATTTAAGCGAGAAAGGAAAAGAAGGAAAGAGGAAGCATAGATCAAGTACAGAAACACAAGGTCAAGTAGCTATAATAGGATTCATTTCCGGGATCGACTTTCATGTGTATTTTCCTTGCTAGATTAGGCATGCATGGCATTTCATGTGGTTCTTTTCTATCATGGAATGGGTTTTGTAAGGTGTAATAATGTTTTTTAGACTAGCCTTTCCATTTCTGGATAGCCATGGTGTGATGGGATTCTCATGTTTCGTTGAGCTAGATTTCTGGATGAATTCGAAGCTGGGTGAGGTGGATCTCTGAAATGATAAAACAAATGGCTGAGTAACCCCTGAAATAGACTGTAGGTTGTGGTAATGTCATATTTTTTGTTGCCTTGGATGGCCCAGGAATCCTTTCTAATGAATGGCATGATATACGATAAAGCCTAGAGGTGGTTCTCTCCATTGGGCCTAGTAATCCTGGGTTTGGGATATGCGATAAAGTCTAGAGACTGGGTTTTGGTTTACGGCCTAGTGATTCGGGTTTGGATTATGGTAAAGCTTGAGAGACTCGGAGACAGGAAAACTCCTCATGGTGTAGGTGGAGAAATTTAGTGGCATCCATGCTTGCTTGGCCTAGTGATTGATTGGATTTCACAGTAAAGCCTATTATGATGCGTTCATTGTGTTGGCCTAGTGATCTAGGATGGATTATGGTTTGGCCTAGTTTCTATTGATGAGGGTGAGGTAGTTTAGCCTCGGTATGCCCTAGTTTAGTTCTTTTGGTTTTCATCCCACATTCATTCATGGAATAGGGCATGGTGATGATTGGTTGAAGAGGGACTTGGCTCAACCAATCAATGATTGGTGGAATGTGGTAGTCCCATCTCTGGTTGGTTTAATTCATTGATTAATAAGAAGTTCATTCCATTGATTTTCATGTGTAAATGTACTAGAGTATATATGGATTTTGATGGTTGATATATTTATTGTAATTATGTTCCTATTATGTTGGTTATATGTTCATTTTAAGGCAACATCTATGTTTCTCTCTCAGCATGTTTCTACTTGTATTTGAACGGATATTGTATCAATGGCCTAATAAGTGGTAAGGTAACAAATTACACGAGGAAATAATGGTTCATGGTGATTCTTAGATAATTATCAGATCCCTAGATTTAAATATGTTGTTTACACCTATAGGTTACATGTCGCTGATATGTTTGATTAAATTCTTGTCATGGCTAGTAGGGGTTTGGTTAAGGAATCGATCAACTATTTACTTTTGCATCAATTTTTTCCTATACCTTACTTAATTCTGAGCTTCCATTCCATTATCTGCTCTGGGCCTAAAACGTGGCTCAAATCTCGGAGCCGTTGGCACAAAACTGGCAAGTTTAGTCCACAGTCACTGGCATGCAAGCCCATGAGAGCAACTTTATGTCTCTGGTCACTCCCTTTCCCATAGTGTGAGAGTGACTGAGCCTTAAATTGTCTAGAACAACATTGGGACCTAGGGATAGGCTCTATGAGTGGTTGACTTGTCACTTGAGGGTTCTGTTGATGATGCTGGATGGTTGTGTGTGATGTTTCATCGATTCCACTTCCTTAAGGTTACATAGGAGGTTGAATCTGATCATTGTAACCTCTCGTCTCATGTCTACTCCAATTGGCATGGTTACCTCGGTGGATGTGGGAGGAGGGTGTTACAATTATCACTTGGGTTAATATTTCCCTTGGGTTTATAATCCCTTGGGGTTTTATTATTGATCCCTTGGGTTTATAATATCAATACATTGGGTTTATTAATCTAAGGGTTCATATTTTCAGGGTATAATATTATTCATAGGGTTTGTAATGAATATTAATCCCTAGGGTTTAATATTATTCTGTAGGGTTTATATTTTCTTGGATTTTTAGTATTAAACCTAAGGGATTATATGGTTTAGCATGCTTGACCATGATTTATTTTCAAATCGAGAGAATATTTTTCACAATGCGACATTGCACCATGGTTGACCATGTTTGATTCTCATATTGAAACAATATTCATTACAATGCAACGTTGGACCATGGTTGACAATGATTGAATTAATAAAACATGGTTGACCATAATTGATATTATAAACCTAGGGGAATCATTAACCCTAGGGAATAATACGAGAAAACCAAGGGATTATAAACGTAAGGGAATAATATGAAACCCTAGGAATATGAACCCTTACATTAATAAACCTAGAGGATTGATATTATAAACCCAAGGGAATAATAAGACCAAGGGATAAAAATTATAAACCCAAGGTATATAAACCCTAAGATAAATATTATAAACCCTAAAATAAACATTGTTGACCATGGTTAACCATGTTGATTTCCATTTTGAGATAATCCTTGTCACAATGTAGCATTGAACCATCATTCAACATGCTTGACCATGATTGATTTTTAAATCATGATAATGTTTGTCACATCGCAACATTAGACCATGATTAAACATGGTTGATTATGATATTCAGACAATATTCATCACAATGAAACGTTGGACCATGACTGAATTTATAAAACATGTTTGACCATGATTGAATTTATAAAACATGGTTGACCATCATTGACCATGGTTAATTTTCATATGGAGACAATCATTGTCACCATGTGATGTTGTACCATGCTTAAACATGCTTAACCATGGTTTATTTTCATATCAACATAGTCCTTGTGACAATGCAGTGTTCGGCCATGTTTGACCATTATTGACCATGGATGACCATGTTTGAGCATGAGTGATCCAGGTGGATATTGGTGGCCACCCACCTATCCGACTTGGACCCCCACAATTGTCTCTTTCAATTTTTCTGTTTCCGTAATTGTAGCACAATTTACTATTTTTAGCAGTTTTTCGGGTCTTGAACTTTTGGAGTCATTTTGAGGCCCTAAATGACGTTTTTTTGGGAAATATGGAAGCAACATGGGTCCAGGGAGCGATGTTTCTCTTCCCAAAGTTGTAGTGCTCAGATAGATCTTTCTAACGAGCTATTGTATGCGTCAAAAAAAGATCGATTGCCAAAGTTACGACCCTGGGAAGTTAATGTACCAACTTACCAAAAACGGGGCCCACAATTTGGTGTTTCATCTTCTAGGGTTAAGTTTTTGGATGTTAAGGGTTTTCCATTATTTCTCAACAATAGATAGGCCTTCAAGCCTCATTGTAACACAGTTCAGAGACATGTATCCGTCCCATCTCTTCTCAAAGATAAGCTACCATCGCCCTAGCTAGTTTATTTCGATTGATGTTTGTAAGCATATTTCAGTATTTTACATTAATGAGATGAAGTATTATTTCTGTTGCAACTTTGTGTTTATGGTTATCTCTGTAATTTATTGTGTTCCTGTTTAAAGCTAGATCAGTGGTATCAGAGTGATCCACTTTTTCTCTGTTTTTCTTTGCATGTCCCCAACGAGGTCGGGATATAAGGAGTTAGGGCTTGAACTAGTCGAAACTTTGCATGACCAACCGCACAAATCCCAATGACCTCCCATGAAGTATGAATAGAAATACGAGGGGGCAAGAGATCCTATCAAAATCTTTCTCAAAGAATCCCTTGAGCGACAAAGGAATGTGATGATCGATAGCTTTGCGCAGATCCTTCAATGGCTACGTAGAGGTGATGCATTGATTTCCGACAACTACTCTGGAAATGCCACACCCGTTATGGTACAAGATAATTTTGAAATCCCCATATTTGAGGGTCAAATAGATGTAGATGTCATAGATAAATATTTAAATTTTATAGATGGGCATTTTTCTGTTCATGATTTTTCCAATTGGGAAAATATTATTTTTGCTCTTCTCAAAGCAGCCCCCCACGTCAAGGACGGGTGGGAAACCTACTGTGAGAAGAAGGATGAAAGTACAGGCTCATTATTTTTAGCAGCACCCACTTGGGATTCATTATGGGATGCCATCAAGGAGTAGTACTAATCTGTCAAAAGCTATGACAACAAATACATAAAGTGGACCACACTGCGACAGGGAAGGGACCAAGATGTGTCAATGTTCACAAACATTTTTCATGCCCTTTGCACACAGTTGGGTATCAAGGACTCTGAGCTACATTTGGTACTCAAATACTGCGATTGCCTACATAGATACATCCTGGAAGAGTTGGAGTTCCTAAACATCTCATCACTTGGCACATCATATCAATATGCTATCAAAATCAAGCAGAAGCTTAAACAGAAGAAGCGAGACTTTGGATCTGCAAATTTGAAGACCAAAGGAAAAAGCCAAGGCAGGATAACCCAAGACAACCCATCGAAGCCACAAGAAAATAACAACACCACAAAGTTGAAGAAGGACACAGGAAAGTGGTGTGATTTCCACAAGAGTCCCACTCATAACACAAGTGAGTGTCGGACCAAGCAGCCACTGGTAGCGGAGTTGAAGGCTTCCGAATCATATGCATGTTTTGACCCTGAGTCAGAACCTAACAAGGGGAATGGAAAAGGGAAGTAGAACATTGATGCGAAGCCCAGCGTCATTATTGCCACCACCAATATCGAGAAGAATGAGCCTGAATATCCAGAGGAGGGGGAGTGTCTTTTCCACTCACAAATGTGGGTGAAGGGTTCACTGCTGCAATTTATTGTCAACAATGGTAGCCAAAAGAACCTCATTTCAAAAGAGGTCATGAAGCGGTTGGGCCTACTAACAACACCACACCCGTAACCGTACAATATCAGGTGGCTTCACCAAGGACAAGATCTTCGATTCCACCAATAGTGCCGCCTTCCCTACAGCATCAAGCCCTTCAGAGACAATGTATTATCTGATGTTACACCTCTGGATGTTTGTGATGTACTATTAGGCTAGCCGTACTTGTGGAGGTGACATGATGTGTATGATTCAAGGCCTCCAGTTGTTATTATTACTTTGGGTGATTCATTATACAGGATACTGGAGGTAGTCCCACCTACCACCACCTCTTTGATCACCACTAAGAAAGGTAGCGAGCTCATCTCCCATATCAGGAAATTCATTTTCTATCTGGTTCGCTCTGAAAGTAAGGGGAAGATCATCACCACATCCATGAGCCCCGTGAAGGGTTCCTCCACGTAGCAACATCAGAAGAGGGATACGATCATGAAAGAACATAGGAACAACTTCTCCTCACCCACTAGGTACCACACAAGCTTCAGGTGGGCAACAAAGTCTGGTTGCATCTGCAGAAACGACACCTTACAAAAGCCCATCAAAACCTCCGACCATGCTGACATGGTCCTTACACCAATAACAAGGCTATGAGAAATAATGATTTGGAGCACAACATTCCTCTATTCCTTCACCTACACCAAGTGTTCAATGTGTATTGCCCTCGACCTTGCTTCCCACCATTACTGGACACGTCCAAGATTGCAGAACAACTGGCCACGGACCAAGTTCAGTAGATGGAGGAACTCAATGCAATGGGGGCCATTGCTTCCTAAGGGGGAGGAATGGTCCAAGTGGATGTTGGTGGCCACCCACCTATCCCACTTGGACCCCCACAATTATCTCTTTCATTTTTTCAGTTTTCATAATTGTAGCACAATTTACTATTTTTAGCAGTTTTCAGGTTTCTGAACTTCTGGAGTCGTTTTGAGGCCCTAAACGATGTTTTTTGTGAAATATAGGAGCAACATGGGTCCATGGACCGATGTTTCTCTTCCCAAAGTTGTAGTGCTCAGATAGATCTTTCTAATGAGCTATTTATGCGTCAAATGAAGATCAGGTGCAAAGTTACATCCCTCGGAAGTTGATGTACCAACTTACCAAAAACAAGGCCCACAATTTGGCATTTCATCTTCTAGGGTTAGGTTTTGGGATGTTAATGGTGTTCCATTGTTTCTCAAAAATAAATAGGCCTTTGAGCCTCATTATAACACATTTCAGAGGCATGTAGCCACTACATCTCTTCTCAGAGATAAGCTACCATCACCTTAGCTGGTTTATTTCCATTTCTATTTGTAAGCATATTTAAGTATTTTACAATAATGAAATGAAGTATTATTTCCACTGCATATCTGTGTTTATGGTTACCTCTATAATTTATTGCGTTCCTATTTAAATCTAGATTAGTGGTATTAGAGCAATCTTCTTTTTCTTTGTTTTTCTTTGCATGTCCCCAATGAGATCAGGATATAAAGACTTAGGGCTTGAACTAGTCAAACCTTTCCAAGACCAGCCTCACAAATCCCGACGACCTCCCATGGCAGATGAAAAGAAATATGAGGGGGCAAGAGATCCTATCAAAATTGTGCTCGAGGAAGCCCTCGAGCGACGAAGGAACACGATGATGGATAGCTTTGCATAGATCCTTTAGTGGCTACTGAGAGGCGATGCATCGAATTCCAACAGCTACTTTGGAAATGCCACACCCTTTAATGTACAAGTTAATTTTGAAATCCCCATCTTCGAGGGTCAAATCGATGCAAATGTCGTAGATAAATGGTTAAATATGCTAGATGGGTATTTTTCTGTTCATGATTTTTCTAGTCGGGAAAAGATTATTTCGCTCTTCTCAAAGTAGCCCCGCATGTCAAGTATTGGTGGGAAACCTACTATGAGCGGAAGGATGAGAGTACATGCTCATTATTTTCAGCTGCACCCACTTGGGATTCATTCCAACATACCATCAAGGAGCAGTACTACCCTGTCAAAAGCTATGAGGACAAATACATAAAGTGGGCCATGCTGTGACAGGGAAGGCACTAAGATGTGCTAGAGTTCACGAACATTTTTCATACCCTTCGCACATAGTTAGGTATCAAGGACTCTGAGCTACATTTGGTACTCAAATACCAGAACTGCATACATAAATACATCTAGGGAAGAGATGGAGTTCCTGAACATCTCCTCGCTCGGCACGACGTATCGATACACTATCAAAATTGAGCAGAGGTTTGAACAGAAGAAGTGAGACTTTGGATTTGAAAATCCGAAGACCAAAGGACAAAGCCAAGGTGGGGTGACCCAAGACAACCCATCGAAGCCACAAGAAAAGAAAAACACCACAAAGTTGAATAAGGACATGGGAAAGTGGTGTGAGTTTCACAAGAGTCCCACTCATAGCACAAGTGAGTGTCGGACCAAGCAGTCGTCGGTGGCCAAGTTGAAGGCTTCTGAATCAGATGCATGTTCTAACCATGAGTCAAAACTCGACAAGGGGAATGGAAAAGGGAATTAGATCATTGAGGCAGAGCCCAATGCCACTGTTGCCATCACCAAGATCCATAAGAATGAGCCCGAAGATTCAGAGGAGGGGGAGCGTCTTTTCCACTCAGAGATGTGGGTGAAGGGTTCGCCGCTACAATTCATTGTTGTCAATGGAAACCAGAAGAACCTCATTTCAACAGAGGTCATGAATCAGTTGGGCCTACTGACTACACCACACCCATAGCCATATAGTATTGGGTGGCTTCACCAAGGATGAGATCTTCGAGTCCGCCAGCATTGCCACCTTCCCTACAACATCAAGCCCTTCATAGACGAGGTATTGTCTAATGTTACACCTCTAGATGTTTTTGATGTACTATTATGCCAACCATACTTATGGAGGTGAGATGCTATGTATGAGTCGAGGCCTCGCATTTTTATTATTACTTTGGATGATTCATTATACAGGATACCAGAGGTAGCCCCACTTATGCCACCTCTTTGATCACTACTAAGAAAGGCAACAAGCTCATCCCCCAGACTAAGAAATTCATTTTCTTTCTGGTTCACTCCCAAAGTAAGGGGAAGATTGTCACCACATCCATGACCCTCGCGAAGGGCTCCTCCAGGCAGAAACAAAATCAGAGGGATACGGTCATGAAGGAACACAGGAACAACTTCTCCTCACCCACTGGGTTACCACACAAGCTTCAGGTGGGCAACAAAGCCTAGTTTCATTTGCAAAAATAATGCCTTACAAGAGCCCATCAAAAGCTCTGACCACACCGACACGATCCTTACACCATTACCAAGGCTATGGGAAATAATGCTTTGGAGCATAACATTCCTCCATTCCTTCGCCTGCACCAAGTGTTCAATGTGTACTGCCCTTGACCATGCTTCCCACCATTACTGGAGACATCCGAGATTACAGAATAGCTCACCAAGGACCAAGTCTAGCAGATGGAGGAACTCAACGCAATGGGGACCATTGCTTCTTAAGGGGGGAGGAATGATCCAGGTGGATGTTGGTGGCCACCTACCTATCCAACTTGGACCCCCACAATTGTCTCTTTCAGTTTTAACAATGTAAACTTTGAAATGGGAACTATAAACTCAAAATGGGAACTCTGGCCAAAAAACCCCGAAAAAACATCAAAAATAGTGATAAAAACAAAAAGTTTGTATATTGGAATGAAGATTCTATTTTTTAGGGGTCAATTTTGAACATTTTTTAGAAATGGAAGTGACTATGAAATTTACTACGAAATTTGTGTGCAAAATATAGCTTCAAACGAAAAAGTGATGATAATGGAATGATGATTTCTTTTTTAGGGTCAATTTTCAAACTTTTAAAAAAATGCTAGTAAAACCAAATTTTTATGTGCCAAACAAAGTTGTTTATGAGGAAAAAAACACATTAATGTTTTTGGTAGAATATCATTTTTCTTTCCTAAGTATAAATTCAACATGTTTTCAACCATAACATCAACATCAACGGTGCTATGTTTTTTTTTTTGTTTCAATCCCACCATCTACTTCATGAGTAACATATTTCAACCTCTTCATGTCAAACACCATCCATTGAATTAATGGTCAGCTCAATAATCCAAATCTATTGCACGTGACAAGCTCCTACAATCTCTTATATAGAATCTACTTCATATATCAATGTTGTGTCATGAGCTTTCAATTTGGCTATTCATTTAACGTTTACTGGTCTTTAAGTGAATTTACCAATTATTAAAAATTACCAATTATTAACAAGTGATATAGAGGTAATTACATACTATAATTGGCTCAATTAAACTAGTCAACAATTAAAACTAATATGTACAATAGTTTAAAATCAATTTAACAATTAAAAATTCTTACAATGATAAAACTAGTTTTTTATGTCTGCAAAAATTCAATTCAACAAATATACTATTTGTAGAAAATAAATCTATTACTAGGGCTACAATGTTGCTATATAAATTTACTACAACTACTTTTTATTAAATAATTGCAAGGGCTATTGAAAGAAACAAGGTATAACCACTGGGAAGAAAATAAGGTACATCTATTAAAATACAGTGTGAATATGTTTTATAAAATACAATACAGTGGATAAAATAGAGTATAGCTATTTTACAAAAAAAAAAAAAAAAATACAAATATACAAAAATGAAATATTTCCTAAGTTAGAAAATAACAATTTGAATTCATTGAAATATATATGGATAGAAAGAAAACATGTTTATATATTTACACAGAAAAATAACTTAAAATTAGCATTACCACTTCTTTAGAGTCGCCCTTGCTCTAGAGTAGAATTAGTAATCACAAGCATACACACACTAACCACCAAGATTGGAAGCAATTACTCTTTGAATTTCAGGAAAAAATGATTAAACACCAATACAATAAAATCCCCTAAACTTAGTTCTCTTATTTTTTATACAAAAACTACTTAACTATAATAACTTCCTACTAAATTCTAGTGCTTTTCCCTTAGTATCCAGGAATATGACCATTTTTAAGTGTTTATACTTAGTACCAAGTAAACAAAACTAACTAAAACTTATTTCCTAGTATGAAGGAAGGCAGCCACTTCTTAGTGAAAAAACATATAAGTATTTATAATTAGTATGAAGTACAACAAACTAGTTAACTAACTATTGCATCATGTGCTTATTTTAGCCTATAATTAAGCCAAATGGCATGAGTGGAATGACATTAAATTAACTAACTATTGCATCATGTGCTTATTTTAGCCTAAAATGAAGTCAAATGGCATTAGTGGTCTAAAATAGTGGAATGAAAAATCTTACGCTAACTTACGATTACAAAATTTTGAAATTACTATCAAACAAATTTAGATCTAAAAATATATAGTAATGGTTTAATATTTTATAAATTCTTGAACTATAGAAAAACTATGTTTTTTTTCACTTATTCTTCTAATAAAAAACATAATAATCCAATCATGGATAATGAGGATAAAATGGAAACAAAATAGAGAAAAATGGATAAGTAGCTTTAGGCTGTAGGTGGAGCTTAAAAATCTAGAAAATTGCCGACATTTTGAAAACTAATTGGGGGTTTTCGAATGTGTAATAGGCGGTGTAACATCCATGGACGATTTCCTCAAGAAGTTTTTTCCACATGTCTACCGACGAAAGCAGCATCACCTGCGTGAAACAGACCACTGTAAAATTGCAAATACGACAACCAGCTGCTCATTGTTATATAAAAAGTTGGACTGATCTTGATTTTAATTTCCAGCGTAATATCGTACGAGTACATGTATCTATGGAATGATTTGAATGAAAATTTAACCCATGGTCTGTTCATGATAAACTTTGAAAATAAGAAAGATTTTAGTTGAAGAGAAACATATATTTCCATAATAAGAAGAAACAACGATTTACATATTACAAAACTGCAACTCATACATAAACTGGATCCAACTAATTAGACCTGAAGTTTGCACAAAATAATTACATAGTTCCTCTCAAGTCCAAACCTGATTTTCTCTTATAAGCATTAATTTTGTAGTCACTAACTGCAAAAGTCATTCATGAAATCATGATAGATTATAAGAGAACAACTGTTAAATGGAAGAAGTCACAGTTGTGCTTCCTTTCTAAGGCTTGGCTATAGTTGTAGTTGTGGCGATGTAGGTGTCCTCGTAACAACAATAATTCCCTCTGAAGAATCCACCATGAATGAGTAAGATGTACCAGAGCTTTGTTCCACACAGAATAATAAGGAATGATTCCAACGTTATCTACACACACATGCAAAGTTACCCAATGTTAACAACAATCGCAAAAGCTAAAACATAATTAAAGGAATGAGGAGATTAGTGACCGTATGAATGTAATAGCATATGAGTATTACATACCAGCTTTATGTTTCGGCCGCCTATCTTGATCTCTTTGCATGCCAACCTGTAGTTTTGTTAAAGAAAATAAATTAGCTCGTCCCCATTTCATGGATGAATCGGCTACCATAATTCTTATTGACTCATATCTATATATAAATTTTACCTCACGAAGAGGAACTCCTGTTCTGAAATCCGCTTAATATCGTATTGGATGCCCAGTAAGCATTGTTTAGGGTGCGCACTGCGAAAAGTCTCGAGAATTAGTCTAGCATCTACTAAAGTCTGGCATACTGTCCTGTAAATCTTTGTTACAAGCCACGAAACTTTCTAGTAGGAAATCAGATCTTTGTAGCGAGAACTCGTGCCAAAGAATTTTGGACACTAATCTTAGATATTTTGAATGTTGGTGATTTTTCTTTTAGCCTTTCAAAATGATGAGTTCAATATATTATTCAATAGATATTACTGTCGACCCAGTGGATCTACAACAATAATTTCAACTATTAATCATTTCACAAACCCCTTGCCAACTATATGTCCAATTATTGACAATCTACCACGATAAAACATTACTCCCAATTAACATAAATATCCTTTCCTAGTTACGCAGAATTGTTGTAGTACTATACTCTCACTGAGTACATTCCTCTTTTAGAAATAAATACGTCAGCTTGTTTAAAATCATCTACACTACTATTCCATGAAAAATCACATGCAATCGAGGGCTTACCCTTGAATCTCTTCCCCAAAACATATTCAAACTTTGCATGATGTAGGCAGCTCTCAGCCGAAATGACTTTAACCATATAAATTGTGAAAGGTACTAATAAAATCAAGAACGGAGATAAATCCCTCACAAGCGATAGCATTGCAAGATGTGAAATATTAGCATTGCTATAATCAAGGTCTGAATTCTAGTCTGGGCAAAAGGGGAGTTGTAAGGAAAATTATCGTGTCACAACTCTGACTGCCAAGGACCACAGTATAGGCAATCAACAAGCACTGGACGAATAGAATAGAAAATTGAGTTATGCAAGTGTGCAATTCTAAATTCACATTACTTTTATTAATATTCAAGGAATGGTAAATGCATTAGAAAAATAACCATATGCAGTACAACTTTATGACAGAGGCTGTAACAGAATAAAATAAATAAAATAATATTTCACATAAAAATACACACACACACACACATATAGATATAATTGACCACATATAAGAAGTCATCCTATACATTTGGAAAATAAAATAATATAAAATATATATTTTTTTCGTGTGAAGTGTTCTTAGCTTTTTTAAGTTACATTCTCATTAGAATTTTAAAACGAGTGATCACCTATTTATGTGTAAATAATTTGTATCCAGTAATACCGTATATTATTAACAGTGTATATTAAACTTGGCAATTATATAATTTGGCAATTCACAAGAATCAATTAAATATAAAATGACATATATATAATATTTAGTACACTATTATTACACTGCTAAAAAGTAATACATAAGAGTAGAGTTGTACATATTGATTTCCTTATTTATGAACCACTTTATTCAGATTTGAAGCTTTGTAATGTGTCCCATTGAATTTTCTCCGTGTAGTAAAAATAATTCAATTAGGTCGCAGCATGAAGTCGTAGTGGTAGTGAAATTCTCAACAATTACATGAAGAGGTGAGCCATAATTCTGACGTCACCGGAGTTGGACGGAAACTTTCCATCACAAAAGAAGTCATTATCTCTCGAGTTATCACATCAGCTATGCGAATTATAACGAAAATTATCACTAGATACGTGAAGTTTCATTCGATATGCGAGTTATCACCATTTTAAATGTGATCTGTGAAGGATATGCGAGGTATCAAGCATTGTTTGGGGAGATTTGTAGCAGATGGGGCAATTATCACATCTATGCTACCAATTTAAACAATCAACGCAACCTCTAATTCAGCCTACTAGAATAGCACGTAAAGAAGGCTTTAGTGCACATGCAGCTCAAAAAAAGACAAGTGTATGTGGCAGAAAATTAAACACAGGTTTGGAGGAAGTTGTCTCCTCTCATATCCACTTTTTTACGCACATGTATGCAACAACACATGTTTGAAAGCTTCCACACAGTCACCATAACAGCTACATGCAGATCTTGTACAACACCTTACACACCAGTTGGTTGGCTTGACTGTTCGAGATGTCAACAGCTGTTTGAGACTCAATTTTATGTGGGAGTTGGTAGGCAGTCTTACGTGGGAGTTTGCTTCCTCATGCACTGATCATCAATCACACTTGGCAATCCATCAAATTAGCATATGAAGAAAAATATATACACACAAGAAAAAAATAAAGTTCGATGCAGCAATTAGATAACAAGGCAGATTTCACATAAAATTAAAATGTGACTTGATGAATATTTTTTGCAGGCTCCCATGCTAAAGCTAGAACCATCTGAAAATTGCTTTGAAGAACAAGAATTGGATGAAGACAGTGAGTTTTGTGAGCATCTGGTTGAATCTTGTTGCGATGTGAATTTCTTGGTTTCGGTTGTGCATTGAATGAAGAAAGAAATTTGATGTTGTATTGTAAGCTTATAAGTGTGATCCTATGGATGTGCTTATCTAACTTTCTAAAAGGTATAAGGCAGTAAATTTTCCATGTGCTGCTATAAAAATAAGTATGGCAATAAGAAAGACTCCCCAAGCTCGGATTAACCCTGCTTGTTGTCTAGGGAACTGCTGGAGCTTGACATAGTATAAGAAGAATGGTGGGGCGATTCTCAGAAGAATCGCCCCACCACCTAGTGATTCTCACATCTATGCTACCAATTTAAATAGTCAACGCAACCTCCAATTCAGCCTGCTAGAATAGCACGTGAAGAAGGCTTTAGTGCACATGCAACTCAAAAAAAGACAAGTGTATGTGGCAGAAAATTAAACACAGGTTTGGAGGAAGTTGTCTCCTCTCATCTCCATTTTTTTACACACATGTATACAATAACACATGTGTGAAAGCTTTCACGCAGTCACCATAACGACTACACATAGATCTTCTACAACACCTTACACAACAGTTGGTTGGCTTGACTGTTCAAGGTGTCAACAACAATTTGAGACTCGGTTTTACATGGGAGTTTGCTTCCTCATGCAGCTATCATCAATCACACTTGGCAGTCCATCAAATTAGCATATGAAGAAAAATATATACACATAGGAAAAAATAAAAGTTCCATGCAGCAGTTAGATAACAAGGCAGATTTCACATAAAAGTAAAATGTGACTTGATGAATAGTTTTTGCATGCTCCCATGCTAAAGCTAGAACCAGCTGAAAATTGCTTTGAAGAACAAGAATTGGATGAAGATAGTGAGTTTTGTGAGCATCTCGTTGAACCCTGTTGCGATGTGAATTTCTTGATTTGGGTTGTGCATTGAATGAAGAAAGAAATTTGATGTTGTATTGCAAGCTTATAAATGTGATCCTATGGATGTTCTTATCTAGCTTTCTAAAAGGTATAAGGCAGTAAATTTTCCATGTGCTGCCATAAAAATAAGTATGGCAATAAGAAAGACTCCCCAAGCTCGGATCAACCCTGCATCTCGTTTAGGGAAATGTTGGAGTTTGACATAGTATAAGAAGAATGGTGGGGCGATTCTCAGAAGAATCGCCCCACCACCCGACGATTCTCACATCTATGCTGCCAATTTAAACAGTGAATCCAACCTCTAATTCAACCTGCTAGAATAGCACGTAAAGAAGGCTTTAGTGCACATGCAACTCAAAAAAAGATACGAGTATGTGGCCAAAAATTAAACACAGGTTTGGAGGAAGTTGTCTCCTCTCATCTCCACTTTTTTGCACACATTTATGCAACAAAACGTGTTTGAAAGCTTCCACGCAGTCACCATAACAGCTACACGTAGATCTTCTACAACACCTTACACAGCAGTTGGCTGGCTTGACTGTTCGAGGTGTCAACAGCAATTTGAGACTCAGTTTTACATGGGAGTTGGGAGGCAGTATTATGTGGGAGTTTGCTTCCTCATTCACCTATCATCAATCGCACTTGGCAATCCATCAAATTATCATATAAAGAAAAATATATACACGCAGGGAAAAAATAAAGTTCCATGCAGCAGTTAGATAACAAGGCAGATTTCACATAAAATTAAAATGTGACTTGATGAATAGCTTTTGCATGCTCCCATGCTAAAGCTAGAACCATCTGAAAATTGCTTTGAAGAACAAGAATTGGATGAAGACAATGAGTTTTGTGAGCATCTCGTTGAATCCTGTTGCGATGTGAATTTCTTGATTTGGGTTGTGCACTGAATGAAGAAAGAAATTTGATGTTGTATTGCAAGCTTATAAATGTGATCCTATGGATGTGCTTATCTATCTTTATAAAAGGTATAAGGCAGTAAATTTTTCGTGTGATACTATAAAAATAAGTATGGCAATAAGAAAGACTCCCCAAGCTCGGATCAACCCTGCATCTTGTCTATGGAACTGGTAGAGTTTGACATAGTATAAGAAGAATTCAATCGAGGGCTTACCCTTGAATCTCTTCCCCAAAACATATTCAAACTTCGCACGATGGAAAACTTACCAGGTGAATTGAGTAAGATGTCAAAGTTGAGAAGACTGTCACTACAATGCTCTCATTTGGTTAAAATGGGGAGCAGTTTTTGTGATCTTCAAAATCTGAGGTATCTTCAATTGTGTGGGTGCAATAAGCTGGAAGAACTTCCACATTTGCGATTTATGGTTGTCCCATGCTAAGGCAGCTTCCCAAAGAATTTGGTTGCAGAGGGGCATTTCCTACATTAGAAATATTTTCTCTTGCTCTTTTACTGGAATTGGAAGAGTTACCAGTGGTAGAAGTGGAGGCAATGCCTTTACTCCAAGTTTTTACTATAATGGTATGTCCTTCTTTAAAAATATTATCATAAAGTTATTTATGGTTAAAAACACTTAAAACAATAAAAATTTACAGTGGCTCAATATTAATCAAAAAACTAGGCAATTATAATGAAAATAAAATAAAGGCGGTGACAAAGCTTGTGCAGAACATTCAAAAAGTTCTGGAAACTATATCAATTATCAGCGGAAGTGAAGCTAGTTCTGGGATTGGCTATTATAGCACAGAAACTTGGGGAAACTATGATTTCCTATCTGTTATGACTCCCCTTAATGAGACATATTGAATATATATTTTGTATGAGACTTTCCCCTTATTCACATACGTTCAATATATATCTTTTGTATGAGATTTTTGGGTGTAAATTCAGTATATATATGAATGAAAATTGTAATATTATCAAAGGTTTTGTGTTTATTTTCTGTGATTTTGACGTAAATCATAGATTGTTTTATACAATATTATTATTAGATTTAAATGTTATTGAAAAATTATAAAATAATAATTTGTTAAGTGAGTAATATTATTATTGGATTTAAATGTTATTGGAAAATTATAAAATAATAATTTGTTAAGTGAGAATAATGATAGGAGATATATTTATAATTGAGTAGAGTATAATGTAAAATGCTATAAGATAACAAATTTAATTAGCTATTTTAATATATAATTTTTATTCGTGAAAAAATAGAATGTTTCTCTAAATTGCAATATATATTTCTAAAATTTTAATAATTATGAATAATAATTGGTTCAAGGATTTCATCTTATGACTTTTTGTTTTTAATTCACAAGGCTCAGTTATTTGAGCTAACTCACTATATTGGATGTGTCATTGTTTATACTATATGAATTACTAAGTTTGTCATTCTAAAGCTCAAACCAAAGACTCTTACCATTATTTTTGAATTTACAAGAATAAACATGTGCTATTAACATGCACACTAATAACATGCATTGTCTTTTATTTACATAAAACCCTAACTATGCAAAACTTCCCTCACCTTTACATGCTTCGAAATGAAATCTTAATCTTAACACCTATCTTAACATTAACATCCATCTTCCTCTCCAACCATGGCAAAGGCCCATGGTTCATTTCCTTCTTTAAAAACTACTTAGTGAAGATAGTTTTGGAAGTGATTTTTATAGGTTTTATAGTACACAAACTTGGGGAAACTAGGATATCTTATCCTTTATGAAGTCCTTTATTGACATATGTTGATGTACATTTTAGGAGGTGCTTTCAACAACCGAGATTCTCCACAAACAGAATGCAGTGTTTTACATTATTAACATGGAAAACATCAGAAAATATTTCGTACAAACTTAACCGCACACTAGTCCTTTGACCCGGTGGTTTGTTTTAACACAGAGAATTGGTGTATTTCCAATAGAGGTTATTGGGCCTAAATAATACATGGAAACAAACCTTACAAACATGGCATGAAACTTCTTTAACTACTCATGGAAACCAACGGTTTTTACTATCGGTGTTTCCAACCATCAGCGGACAGTTCTAAGCCCAAACAATCAGGGACTCTATGATACAGTGGACACGTTAGGCTATAGGACACAACATATAAAACATTGCATCATATAGTTCTTGTTGCAAATCGCAATCGACACTTTCCGTCAAATGATATCAAAGTCCATACAATTGCGATAACAGTGGACTCGTCAGGGTTATACAAGATGGAAGAAGAAAATATTGTGGAAGAAGACAATGATGAAACTCTAGAGGACGAAGAGTTTGGATTACATGACATTGTTGATTAAATTTAAGTTATTCTTGGAAATCAAGCTTTGCAATGTTTTGACTTTGACATTTTATGAGAAGAATAAATACTCAATTAAGGTTGTTATACGTTCAATATTTGTAATATGTGATTTTCACATTAATTTTTAAGTTAATCATTATTTTTTGAAAAAAAGGTGATTATTATTATTTTTTTGACATGAAATTCATAAAAAAACTATTATTTAGCCATTTTTAGTTAAAATTTTCGTATAAAAATTGTGATTTTGACATGTCAATTCCAGCAAAAAATTATCAAAACGTGTAGTTTTTTAGTTATAATTATGTTAAAAATGGTTATTTTTACATCCATTGTTAAAAAATATTCCTTTTTAGAAACAATTATTTCATGTGAATTGAAAAATTAACTAAGAATGTATAAATATGTAGAATATCGAAAATTCAACATATCGGCCTTCTAATTTAAAAATGAAAAACAATAAAAACCTCACTACAAAAAAATTAAAATAAAAATAAAAAACAAGAAAATATGAAGAAAACGACCACTTCAAAAATTATTAGATTTACAAAATAATTATTTACATTTCATACATTAGAAAATTTAAAGTCAAAAAATAGGTCTTTTAAAAAAAGGGTCTAATGCAGAATACCCACTTTTTTAAATCAACATGAAAATCACTACCATTCTAAAATGTAATGTACATAAAAAAAATTAAAGTGCCAAAACTATGCTCTAAAAAAAACATGTGTGTTCTGCATCACCCCTTTTCAAAATCAGGTCACTTTTTTGCTATCTCTACAAAACGGGTAACAGTATCAGTTCCCATTTCAAAGTTTACATTTATTTTTTCTATTTCCGTAATTGTAGCATAATTTACTATTTTTAGCAGTTTTTCGGGTCTTGAACGTTCGAAGCCTTTTTGAGGCCCTAAACGACGTTTTTGTGAAATCTTCGAGCAACATGGGTCCATGGACCGATGTTGCCATTCCCAAAGTTGTAGTGCTCAGATAGATCTTTCTAACAAGCTATTGTTTGCATCAAACGAAGATCGGGTGCCAAAGTTACGACCCCGGGAAGTTGATGTACCAACTTACCAAAAACGATGCCCACAAATTGGCATTTTATCTTCTAGGGTTAGGATTTGGGAAGTTAAACATTTTCCATTGTTTATCAACAATAAATAGGCCTTCAAGCCTTATTGTAACATAGTTCAGACGCATGTAGCCACCACATCTCTTCTGAGAGATAAGCTACCATCACCCTAGCTGGTTTATTTCCATTTCTATTTGTAAGCATATTTCAATATTTTATAGTAATGAAATGAAGTATTATTTCTGCTACATATCTGTGTTTATGGTTATCTCTGTAATTTATTGCATACTTGTTTAAATCCAAATCAATGAGTATCGTATTTAGACAATCTTTTTCATAATGCGAAGTTGGACCATGGTTGAGACAATGAGTTATTTTCATATTGAGACAATCTTTCTCACAATGTGACATTGGATCATTGTTGACCATGATTAACCATGGTTGAGAATGATTGATTGTATAAAACATTGTCGTCCATGGTTGAATAATACTAAACCCAAGTGTCTAATAGTATAAACCCAAGGTATATAAACCCTAAGATAAATATTATAAACACTAAAATAAACATGGTTGATAAATATTATATACTAAACACTAAAAATTTATAAATATTATAAGCGCTAATGTTGTATAAACTTTGTGATTAATATTATAAACCCAATGGATTAATATAAAAAACCCAAGGGATTATAAACGCAAGGGAATAACATTAAACTATGGGATTCATTTTTATTCCAAGCGATCACTATTCAAAACCCAAAGGACTAATATTAAAACTCTAAGGGATTAAACCATAGGATTAATATTATAAACCCTATAATAATATTATACCCCAACAACATGATCCCTTAGATAAATAGATCCAAGGGATTGATATTATAAACCCAAAAGACTAATAAATCCAATGGATTAATATTAATTCCAAACGCAAGGGATTAATATTAATTCCTTGAGTTTATTAGTCCTTTGTGTTTATAATATCAATCCCTTAGCCCTATTTATCTAAGGGTTTATTTATAATATTATTCATAGGGTTTACGATATTAATCATACACAAGGGAATAGCATTAAACCATGGAATTAATTTTAAATCCAAGGGATTAATATTGAAAACCCAATGGATTTATACTAAAACTCCAAGGGATTAAACCATAGGATTAATATTATAAACCATATAAATAATATTATACCCTATTAATATGAAACCTTAGATAAATAGAGCTAAGAAATTGACCTTATAAACCCAAACGACTAATAAACCCAAGGTATTAATACTAATCCCAAACCCAAGGGATTAATATTAATCCCTTGGGTTTATTAGTCCTTTGGATTTATAATATCAATTCCTTAGCTCTATTTATCCAAGGATTCATATTCCAAGGGTATAATATTATTCATAATGTTTTTGATATTAATCCTAGTGTTTATTACTCCTTTGGGTTTATAAGATTTATCCGAGGGTTTATTAGTCCCTTGGTTTTATAATATACCTCTTTTTCTTTTATTAATATAAGGGTTCATAATATTAATCCTAGGGTTTATAATATTAATCTACAAGTTTAAAATATTTATCCAAGGGTTCATATTCCTAGGGTATAATATCATTCACGGGCTTTACAATATCGATCCTAGGGTTTGATAGTCATTTGGGTTCATAATAATATACTTAGGGTTTATTTAATTATTAAATTAACTAAATAATATTAAATAAAAATGAATTCACTAATTATTATCATAGTTTAATAAGAATTAACTATTTTTAATTAATTTATTAATTATTAGTAAATAAAAATGAATTAACTAATTAATAATAAATTATTTTATTAAACATTGCACTAATATTATAAACCTTATTAATAATATTATACCCCAACAATATGCACCCTTAGATAAATAGAGACAAAAGATTGATATTATAAACCCAAGATACTAATAAACCCAAGGAATTAATACTAATCTCAAACCCGAGAGATTAGTATTAATCCCTTGGGTTTATTAGTCCTTTGGGTTTATAATACCAATTCTATGGTTCTATTTATCTAAGGTTTCATATTACTAGGGTATAATATTATTCATAGGGTTTATGTTATTAATCGTGGTGTTTATTAGTCCTTCGGGTTTATAATATCTATCCTAGGGTTTATTACACCCCTTATTTTAAAATATCAATCCCTTGGGTTTATTTATCTAAGGGTTCATAATATTAATCGTAGGGTTTATAATACTTATCTAAAGGTTCATATTCCTATGGTATAGTTATATTAATAGGGTGTACACTATTAATCATAAGGCTTATTAGTCCTTTGGGTTTATAATATTAATTGTAGGGTTTGTTAGTGATTTATTAATTATTACTAATTGTGATTAACAATAATTAATATAACTAAAATATTATTATTTAATATTAATAATATTAATATTATATTATTTTATTAATAGCTCATTTTGTAATATTCTTATTATTTGTGTTAGTATCTATTTATCAATATGAATATTAATGTTCTGATTAATATTACATATATTTAACCACATTTACTAATGTCGTTGTGCTAGAATCAATAGTGTTGGATTTGAAAAAACATCAAATAAAAAGGTTTATTAAATAAAAATTCCTATCAATATTTGTATTTTTTTTTTTTAAGTTTAGATAAAATATATTAAGATATTTATAAAGAATTAAATAATTTATTAATATATAATATGTTAATTAAATAATATATTAATAATTATATAAGTAAGTAAAGAATGACTTAAATAATAACCAATGTTTGTTTTTGCAAATATAAATATATGTTCTTTCCAAATGATGATTAAGATAGTGTTTAAATAAAAACGTAATCTTTACCCCAATTTACATGACTACATGATGTAGTGTTATGAAACTAACTCACAAAAAGATAGAAAAGATAGATCAACGCCTTAAAATTCAGCCTCTTCAAGGGGGCAACCTCCTTTACATTACACAAATGAACAATTCTTGGATGATAAAAATGACAAGACCTCCTTTCTATAGATAGGAGCCTAAGGGGTCATAATATAATCAATGCCGACATAACAATAAGGGCACAATAATAGCAATAGTGGGCTTCTATGGGGCACAATAATAACAATATGGGGACTACATGGGTACAACAATATAATAAAGGGGTTGTATTAATAACAATAAAGGGTTACATTAGTAGTATAGGGGCCTAACATGCCCCTCTCCTTAAAAAAGTGTTGTCCTCAACGCTTGAGTAGTTCTTGATGCTTTTGTATAAAATTATTGTCCTCCCATGTGGAATCTTCAGTAGGTAAGTTCTTCCACTTTATGAGATACTCTGAAATTGATCGATTTCGTAGATGTGGGGTTCTTTTGTGACTGCTCCATGTTCCAATATGATTTTTCCTTCCTCTTCAAGTTCTAGCAATATTGTTTGAATTGGGATATTCTGCAGCTTTTGAATGAGTGGCCACACTTCTTTTTTCCTTCTTCCATTCATCCCTGCTTCATTTATCCAATCTAGTTGGATAATAGAAATAGCACAAAACATTGCTTCCACATGCTCATCCTTTCTTGAGAGTGCATCTGTAACAAAAATTTTCTTCCCTTTTCTGTAGATGATGTCAAAGTTATAACCCAACATATTTGTGTCCCATTTTTTCTATTCTTCTAAAGATGATATTTGTTCTAAAAAGTATTTAAGACTATAATGATCTATTTTTACCTTGAAATGTATTCCCATTGGGTAAGGTCACCATTTCTTAAGTGCATGTAGTATTGCCAACATTTCCTTCTCATAAATAGCTTGTTTGAGATGTAGTCGTAAAAATGCCCAATCACCTACATCAAAACTTTTTTCATTGTGATGTTGATCTACCTGTTGTTTCATTTGATTCTGCGTCAAAGTGTCGTTATCCTTTAAAATTTGGAGAACTTTTTCTTGAGGCTTGATGTGATCTTTCACTGCTTGAACCTTTTTCTTCTTGATATGTCCTTCTATCTTGAGAGTTTGAGGAGTGGCAATTTCTTCCAATGCTTTACAAGATATGGTCAGACTCATTTCTTGATGCTTGATGTGATCTTTCACTTCTTGAACATTTTTTTTCTTGATATGTCCTTCTATCTTGATAGTTCAAGGAGTGGTAATTCCGGCCAATGCATTATAAGATATGGTTGGATTCATTTCTTCTTTCTCGATGTGATCTTTCCCTTCTTGAACCTTTTTCTTCTTGATATGTCCTTCTATCTTGAGACTTTGAGGAGTGGTAATTATTGCCAATGCTTTACAAGATATGGTCGGATTCATTTCTTCTTTCTCTGGGGCTAGGTCCTAGCTTATATCCTCTTCTTTTGATGTTTCTTAATCCTTTTCTTCCTCCTCTTCATACTCTATGTAAAATAATTTCTTCTTTGCACACTTATGAACTTTAGTGAATTTGCTATCACAATTGTAACAAAGCCCTTTTTCTCTTTTTTCTTCCAATTGCTGTGGTGTAAACCTTGTAGGTTGTGGAAGGCTATGAGAAGAAACACTTCCATAATTATAGTAGTGAGTGGTGGGATTCCTTGTTTCCATAATTTCGCTTTCAATTTTTCTTGCCCACCTAAATGCCTTCTCCAATGAATTAGGTTCCCAAAGACGAACCTCATGTTGAATGTTATCCCTTAAAGTACCTATGAAGACATCAATCCTTTGCTTCTCTGGAATATCATTTACCCTTATATTTAAATTTTGAAAGTCCTCAATGTGCTCTGCCATTGAACAATTTTGTTTGAGATTTATTGATTGGCTAAAGAAGGTGTTTCTCTTTGTATCCTCATAATGTGTTATCATTTCCTCCACAAAAATTGACCATGTAACAAGTGGTTTATGAGAACAAATCCCTTTATTGTTGGAAATAATACTGAGAGG
>APFE031131742.1:0-11301 GCA_000404065.3 Pinus taeda
TAGTCATAAATGGTACTTTTATCTCTTGGCAATTCCTGCTCATATTCTTCAAGTGATTTACAGTTTCAGTTGTTTATATGTTATTGCATGAATGTATGGGTTATCATTTGGCACTTTTGTACGGTGGAGTCATATTTTTTATGTTTGACATATGAATAGCTTATTATGCGATATGCTGTTCACAACTGTTTTGCCTAACTTCTTATGCAAAGTGGTTTATCTTTAATGATTTCTATTCTTATAATAGCTGAATGATCTTTATTACCAGTTATTGTTCGAAATCTTTTTAGATCGCATAATGGAAGATATACAATCCCGGGTTAGGATAGATTTGATGTGTTGTTTCTCACTAGATTACAATAGCATAGAGTAAAATTAAATAATCTGAATTAGATTAGCTTTAAAATACCCTTAGATCAGCACAGTTCAACTCTACACACACACACACACCCAAGATCGGGAAACTGGTCCCATTATCCCCAGTCGGACCCGCTATACTAAACAGATAAGGAGCTGCCAACCAAGGTCCGGACCGGGTGGGTATCCCCCTTGTTGTCGACCCAATTTTCGGGGCTTCAACAGGGTCCCACGTGCTGACCAGGATGCCATGTGATGCCCTGTGGGTCCCATTTTTCCCCTGCCATACCAAACTTTGAAGAGCTCTATCTTTTGCATACGAGCTCAGATTGACGAACTGTTTGCGTCATCACGATCAGGAAGATGAGCCCTCTCAACTGATGCCACCAAATTCTCCTTTCTTCCATTCTAAATTTCAAGCCTTGTCCATCCCCTTAGTGTCTCGAGATCCTCCTAGATCAACAGCATGGAATGCTAAACTTACACCATAACCTAACTAACCAATTAAACAGTTATGCTAAGCATAATTGCTAAATTAATACTAACCTAATGCTAATTATCTAAGTTGCAGAAGTAAAGAGAATCAAAACTAGACTAAGGTGTAACAAAGAAACTTAGGCTAAATTGGGTTTCAAGTGGAAAAAGCAATCGGAGGTCGAAATCGGTGAAAGGAGGATGTGAGGGAGAAACAATGCATAAGAACCGTTGAATCAGTCGGGTGGAAGGCAAATGAACGACAGAGATTGGATCGTAGGAGGTTACGTAGATAGATGGGTGAACAAGGTTAACTAACAGGATGAACGGTGGAGATCTTATCGCAAAGGCTTAAGTGAATGGATGGATGAACAAGGGAACAAAGCAGATGAACGATGGAGATTGTGTCGTGAGGGACTAGATGAGTGGATGGATGAATGAGGTTAACAAGAGATGAATGGTTGAGATCTAATCGCATGGGTGAAGTCAAGAGATCAACGGACGAGGCTAACATGAGCGATGAACGGCTAAGATCTTATCGCACGGGTGAAGTCAAGAGATGGATGACGGATATCATATCACGGTGAAAAGAAACGTGCTAAAATGAGGGAGCGGGTTTCTAAGCCGGTAAGTAGTTTCTCACATGCCCTTCAGGTTGTAAGCAGTATTTGGAAATTTCACGCAATTAGCCTTACTACGCGACATGTAGCACGAGAAAACCAATTTTATCACGTGCTCTTGGGCGGATAACGTTCGTGCATTAATCCGTGTGAGATTGTGCGATAGCTGTTGGATCAAGCGGGGCTGATCAATGGTGGATATCGGCCAAACTAGTTGGCGATCGGGTGAAGCGATAGCCATTAGATCAGGAAAGGCAGATCGATGGTGGGGGTTTAAAGTGCCTAAAGTGATCAGGTGACGTGACAGTTGTTGGATCAAGCGAGGCAGATCGACGGTGGGGACTTAAAGTTCATAAAGTAAGTGGTGGACTCCACGCAAGGCAGCATCTGGAGAAAATAGTGAATCGGATGGTAATTGTGAAGGTTTGTTGTGGATCGGATGGCAAGGAAGTGATGCCAAAAGAACGTGCTGAAGAAGGTTTTTAAAGGAAAATGACAGAGAAACACAGTGAGGTGAACGAGTAACTGCATCAAACGCCAAAATCCATAGCTTATGTGAGAACCAAAAACCTGTGTTTTTGGGGTTGCTGAATGGCCCCTTCCTCAAGTCATGGCCCCAGAGGGAGGAGATGAGGTCGAGACACCTGCGTACAACCTAATAGTGATCTTTTTCCTCTAACTAACTTGTGAACTAAAAGAAGGCATAAATGAAAGAAAACTACAGCACAACCGATCTACTCTACACTAGTATAATGAATGATGTAGCTACCTAAGCAAATAACTAGAAAAACCATGAATCCTACTTAAGCATCTAAACAGAACCAGAAAGATATTTAAACAAATAAACAGAACCAGGAAGCTATTTAAGCAAATGAACAATGAAAACCAGGAAACTATGCTAGCATACATGTACAGTAAAGAGGAGTTGTGGTTGCTTAGGTTGAGCCCTAACCCAAGAGCTTCAACCCTCGGAGTTAACTCGAAGTTGGATTAAACAGAACTCATTATTATTATAAAAACCATGGATTACAGAGCAAATTGTCACAAGTCTTTGCAGCTCAGAAATAAAACAAACTTTTTACAATAGAAACCTGAATCCTACTAAGGTCCTAAGCCTCTCTATTTACACATCTGAAGTCTCTAACGACTTCCTTCCCATTAGGGAGGCTTGGCCACTAACTCAAGAAAAACTGGTCTGTGTCACTTTCACTTGCTTGATTCTTCTAGTCTTCAAAGTGATGGTTGTTTGCATTCCGAGCTGGTGAAGGAATATTCGAATGAAGGGGTAGTGAATGAGGAGGTTTTACCTCGTATAATTAATCTTCATTGTCCCATTCTCATTTTACCAAGGTCTTTTCCATAGTTCCTTTATTTTATCCTTTATACCTACATTTTCCTTGCTTTTATCCATTATTCTTGCATTTCATGCACATTAGACCACAAAGCAACATATCCAACTCTAACTCATTTCATAAACAAAATATAATCAAAAGTATGCAATAAGTTGTGAGAATAGTTGGTTTGACTAAGCTAAGAGGTGAATTAAGGCCAATTAAGGCCCATATAATTACTCAATGATGAGGCTCATCATCACCCCTACTAAAAGTGTTGCTCATCCTCTAAGAAAATTAGTCAATGTCCATGTCCTTCATGGCTCTGGTAGCCTCTCTGACATCCCATGCTTCTATTGTGGTCTCTTCTTCTTGTTGATAGAAGCCTAATTTCCTTTCTACTTCTTCCCACAACCTTTTTTCCTCTTCTTCTTTTCTCCCTTCTAGCATCCCTAGGAGTAGTGGTGGACTGAGTTTTAGGCCTATTCAATTGACCTTCAACCTTTGCATTGATTTCTTATACATGGGTGTCTTGTTGAGTGCCTCTCTCAACCTTTGAGGGGAGTGATATTCTCTGATCTTCAAGTTGTGTGGCAGTGTGTTCCATTTCCTTTAGCAGGAATGTGTATTATCATCTCTTAGCATCCTAAACATGTTTTCAAAATGTGAAATTGCTTGTCCTTTGGCAGCAAGATATCTAGGTGCCAGTTGAGGATCATTTGCCATTAGATTATGGGTGTTGATTAGGTCCATGGGATTTGATTTTTCAGCTCTGATGAAAAAGAGGTTAATTTTTCTCTTTGGCCAATATTCTTTTCATCTCTGCAGCCCTTGACTTCTCATGGTTCATCCATGATGCCAAGACCATTTATTGTAGATCTTATAGTTCTGCATTGGGATCTCGAATATTCATGTCTGTGAGGGCCATATTGTGCAAGTAAAACTCAGCCATTTTGGCCCTATCCTCTAGTGCACTTTGATCACAAAGACCAATAAATTGTCTATAGTCCTAAAATGGCATGGTGCCCCTTTGTGCTAGTGTTTTAATCTGAAATTGCAGCCATTTTTCTCTGAGGTAAAGAGCATAGGATTTAGCTGGCATCCTACACTGGATGGCCTCCAAGGAGAGGCTGGCCATATATGCTAGTTGTTCTTTCTTTTCCTGCAGTTGTCCTCTCTGTTCTTCTTATCTTCTTCCTTTTGTTGTTCTTTTGCATCGCCATCACTTTCTCCCTTTGTTTCCTCCTCTTGTTTCAGCATCATCCTCCTTGTCTTCTTTCAGCATGTTCCTCTATATTAGTTTCTTCTTAAACCATCTCATCCCCATCTAGCTCTGTATCTTCTTCTTTTGTTTTACCTCCTCCTCATTGATAGAAGGAATAACATCATAGGTGATGGTTTTGATTTCATCCTCTGCTGGTAAGTTTCTGAAGACTGATCATGTTATAGGGATCCTGAGGCTTTGGAGGGCATCCTTAATGAGGATCTTGATCAACCCATGGTGAACTAACTGTTGGGAATTTGCTTCCTTTACTTTATTGTTGGAGTCTATGAGTGATTGCATCAAGAAATAGGGTATGTTGAGTCTTTGGTGAACTGGTGTTTCTACCTCAAATCTTAATTCTTCAAGCATTCTCAAATGGTTTCCATAACAACATTGTATCTATGGACTCTTGCATTCCCTTTTGACTTATTAAAGAAATTCCTTTTTGCCATCTTTTCACTTGTTGAATTGAGGCTTATGTGATCCATAACAGTTTTAAGAAGGGTTTCGGCGTAAATCACATGTAGAAAACATTTGTCGACACGTTTCGAACCAACTAGTGTGGTTCATCGTCAGGACAAGTTGAAGAGTCAGATTATGGTTGCATATTAAATAGGGAGAGCGGATCTTCCAAACGGCTAGGTGTGACCATCAACGGCTATATAAAAAACGCCTAGATTTGTAATATTATTATAATGTTAATCATGGGTTAATAAGTCAAAAGTTAATAACTAATAGTAATAATAAATTAATATAATATTATAAATCATAGTCAATAATTTTCTTCTTAATAATTAATTTATATATTTATATATTTAATATATTATATATTTGTATTTTATTCTATTTTTTTATTTATATATTTCTATTTAGTTATTAAATTAATTTATTTAATTCTTTTTAATTTATTTATTCTTTGAATATCCAATAGGGATAAGATATACTCAATCTAGGTAAATAAGTCTAGAAATCTTAATTCTTATTCATATTATTAGTACTAGGTTATACAGGGAAGACACGTAAAGGGGGTGTTTTATAATAATATTGATTTAATATAACTAATAATCGAATGGAATTAATAAATTATTATTGAATATTAGTTTAAAAAAATGGAATTATTAAGGTAAGGGTAAAAGATTAATATCAAAATTATTAGTAAAGTCATCTAATGGATCTATGGATGTTAGTACAAGCCAGGATTGATAATTTTAAGATATTAATGTTATGGTATTAGTAATAAAAATATTAGAACGAGAGAAATTCTAAATTCAAGAAGGTCAAGAACAGGAGAATTAATAAAATAAATTAACCACAGCAAAAACCCTAGGAGGATAGAAAAGTCATGGCTCAATGGAGAAGGATATAGGATAATATGGGAAAAAATGGGGAAACCTAGAAAGCTATAAAAGGTCAAAAAGAGGGGGGATGGGGGGGGGAGGGGAAGGCATGACTAGGAAGAAAGGGTAGGGATCCAGCAACTACTGATCTTCCAACCATCATCTCTATTGAGATTGTTTGGCCTTCTTTCAATTTCAATAGATTCCCTGAATTTACGATGATGGAACTGTGCAACCTTGGCAATAACCTTGGCCTCTTCAATGCAAACATGATGCTTGGTCTTTTCTGCATGCCCTACTAATGTTGAAGACTTGGTTCTCCCATGCCTTAGGTCAGCTGCATGTTCGTTGATCCTTTTATTGATAGAGTGCCCTATTTCCCTGTCCCACAAGAACAAGGAATAATGTAGACACCCTTCATGTCGTTAGGGTCAATAGGATCCTTCACTGATCGGAGGGATTTATGAATGGTGTTGAGGATGCATATGAGTGAGTGAATTGGATACTTACATGTGGTCTTGATGGCATGATGCAGTTGTCAAAGATCAGAGGCACTGTTGATGGTCATTATTCTTCCTCCTCTGATCTTTGTTGATGGTTTCTTGGATTTTGGAGGTGTATGTGACTGAAGATCTGTTGTTGTTGGTGCCATTGTGGGGCTCCTGGATCTGATGTTGCTGCTGTTGTGGAGTCCCTGGATCTGATGCTGCTTTTGTAGTGGAGCTCTTGGATTACCACTTGGAAATGTTTGGTGTCTCCCTTAGAATTTCTTGATCCTGTTGCTGGATGGTGCTATGAGGATGTTGTAATGAATGGACAGAGGGAGTAGGAGCATGTGTGGATGCAGGGATGATGGTAATGGATGAGGTGATTCTGTTAGAAAACATAATCTTCACCTGATTTGAAGCAATGAAGTGAAAAACAATAGAATTGATGGATGGATGCATGGTAGGGAGTGGAGGAGATGAATATATGTGAGGCAGAGTTCCCATTGGTTCTTCTCTTTGCTCTTTGATCGACTTTCTCACCCACTTGCAAAGAACAATTATGTCGTTTTTCTACTTTTATTATTATTATTATTTTTTTGAAAAAACGCTAGGCTACGTCTAGAGAGGTTTTCACCTAGATATTGCCCTTGCTGCTCAAGGAAGGTTTTCACTAGTGATTCCTTATTCACCCCCCCCCCTTTTTTTTTTTACAATCCTCTTAAAGAAAAAAAAATATTTCAAGTATAAGAATACTCCCAATGGAGCCAGGTGCACATCAAGATGACAGACAAGATGATGTGGAGGTTTGAAATGTATGCTTTGACATGTACCTGAATTTTAGAGCCCAAATGATTTGACTTTGAAAGGATCAAGAATATTTTAGGAAGAGAGTGATGCCGCAACTTAGTGACTGTCTGGAACCATATTTCAATGTAGTTGTGATATCCCTGGTCCGCTTGCTGATTTGGATCATCTTGGATGTCTCCTTCTTTCATGACCTTCAAATCTTCCTCTTTTTGCTGAGTGTTCTTTTGAACATATGGAGGACTTGATGGTAACCATAAGTGAGCTTTCTCAATCTCTGATTTTGTAGTCTCCTCTTCATCAAATGTAGCCCATGGTTCTTTGATCTTCTCTTTTAAATCTTCTTCTTTTGTATGTTGTCCTTCAATGATATCAAGAGAATCTCTTTTTTGCAATACTCTTCCTGAGTTATGGTGAATACCATTGACCTCAAGAGGAGATGTTTGGAAGTGTTTTATCTCAGCATTGTAAGTGGGTTGAACTACTTCAATGTGTGGGTTTGGAAATGGTGGTACAGGTAGTTGAGTGGGAGTGTATATTTGAGATGGATGTGGATGGGGTTGTGATTGTGGTGGAGCTGAATGGTAAGGATAACGTGGAGTTTGGTATGGAGGATATTGAGGAAAATACTGAGGATATTGAGGATATTGTGGATGGCTCCCATAAGTTCCTTGCCAACCTTGTTGCCAAGATTGGTTTTGGGGTTGTGATGGCCAATATTGGCAACAAGGATGAACGGTGGAGATCTTATCATGAAGGCTTAAGTAAATGGATGGACGGACAAGAGAACAAAGCAGATGAATGGCGGTGATCATGTCGTGAGGGATTAGGTGAGTGGATGGATGAACAAGATTAATAGGAGATGAATGGCCGAGATCTAATCGCGCGGGTGAAGTCAAGAGATGGACAAACGAGGCTAACAGGAGCGATGAACGGCTAAGATCTTACCCCGCGGGTGAAGTCAAGAGATGGATGACGGAGATGAGGGAGTGAGTGTTTAAGGCGGTAAGCAGTTTCTCATGGGCCCTTTAGGCTATAAGCAATATTTGGAAATTTCAGGCGATTAGCCTTACTGCGCGACATGTAGCACGAGAAAATCACTTTTCTCACGTGCTCTCGGGCGGATAACGTTCGTGCACTAATCCGCGCGAGATTGCACGATAGCTGTTGGATCACGTAGGGTTGATCAACGATGGAGATAGGCCAAGCTAGTTGGTGATCGGGTGAAGTGACAGTCATTGGATCAGGCAAGGCAGATCAACAGTGGGGGTTTAAAGCACCTAAAGTGATTGGGTGATGCAATAGTCGTCACTTCAAGCAAGGCAGATCGACAGTGGGAACTCAAAGTTCAAAAAGTAAGTGGTGGACTCCACGCGAGGCAGCACTTGGAGAAAATAGTGAATTGGACAGTGATTGTGAAGGTTTGTTGTGGATCGAACGGCGAGGAAGAGATGCCAAAAGAATGTGCTAAATAAGATTTTTAAAGGAAAACGATAGAGAAACATAGTGAGGTGAACGAGTAACTTCATCAAACGACAAACTCCATAGCTCATGTGAGAACTAGAAACCTGTGTTTTTTGGGTTGCTAAAGGGTCCCTTCCTCAAGTCATGGCCCTAGAGGGAGGAGATGAGGTCAAGACACTTGTGCACAACCTGATAGTGATCTTTTTCCTCTAACTAACCTGTGAACTAAAAGAAGGCATAAATGGAAGCAAACTACAACACAACCAATCTAATCTCTGCTACTATAATTAATAATGCAGCTACCTAAGAAAATAACCAGAAAAACCATGAATCCTACTTAAGCAACTAAAGAGAACCAGAAAACTATTTAAACAAATAAACAAAAACAGGAAGCTATTTAAGAAATTTAACAATGAAAACTAGGAAACTATGCTAGCATACATGTACAGTAAAGAGGAGTTGTGGCTGCTTGGTTCGGGCCCTAACCCAAGAACTTCAACCCTTGGAGTTAACTGAGATTTGGCTTAAACAAAACTCATTCTTATTATAAAAACCATGGAATACAGAGCAAACTGTCACAAGTATTTGCAGCTCAGAAATAAAACAGAGTTTTTACAATAGAAGTTTGAATCCTACTGATGATCCAGGTGGATTTTGGTGGCTACCCACCTATCCCATTTGGACCCCCACAATTGTCTCTTTCAGTTTTTTCAGTTTCCTAAATTGTAGCACAGTTTACTATTTTTAGCAGTTTTTTGGGTCCTGAACTTCCGGAGCCGTTTTGAGGCCATAAATGATGTTTTGTGGGAAATCTGGGGGCAACATGAGTCCAAAGTGGTAGTGCTCAGATAGATATTTCTAACGAGCTATTGTACACGTCAAATGGAGATCGTATGCCAAAGTTACAACCCCGGGAAATTGATGTACCAATTTACCTAAACAAGGCCCACAATTTGGCGTTTCATCTTCTAGGGTTAGGTTTTGGGATGTTAAGGGGTTTCCATTGTTTCTCAACAATAAATAGGCCTTCGCACCTCATTGTATTAGAGTTCAGAGGCATGTAGCTGCCAAATCTCTTATCAGAGATAAGCTACCATCGCCTTAGCTGGTTTATTTCCAACTCTGTTTGTAAGCATATTTCAATATTTTACATTAATGAAATGAAGTATCATTTCCCCTGCATCTCTATTTTTATGGTTATCCCTGTAATTTTTTGTGTTCCTGTTTAAATCTGGATCAACTGAGGTCCTAAACCTCTCTATTTATACATTTGAAGTCTCTAACAACTTCCTTCCCATTAGGGAGGCTTGGCCTCTAACTCAAGAAAAATTGGTTTGTGTCACTTTCACTTGCTCGGTTGTCTTCTAGTCTTCAAAGTGATGGTTGTTTGCACTGCAAGTTGGTGAAAGAATATTCGAATGGGGGGGTAGTAAATGAGGAGGATTTACCTCCTATAATTATTCTCCCTTGTCCCATTCTCATTTTACCAAGGTCTTTTCCATAGTTCCATGATTTTATCCTTTATACCTGCATTTTCCTTGCTTTTATCCTTTGTTCCTGCATTTCATGCACATTAGACCACAAAGCAACATATACAACTCTAGCGCATTTCATAAACAAAATATAATCAAAAGTATGCAATAATTTGTGAGAATAGTTTGTTCGACTAAGCTAGGAGGTGAATTAAGGCCAATTAAGGCCCATATAATTACTCAATGATGAGGCTCATCACCTAGGCAAGCCTACTAGTTGAAAACCTGATTGAGGCGGCTAATAGGCCTAGAAGAAAAAAAAGAGAAAAATAAATAAAAAATAAAAGAAATCCTTTCTCCATGCATCTCTTTGATGAATGCATGTACTCTCCAACATCTGCAAGCAACAAGAAAAAGTTGGTACCAAAAGGAAAATTAGTCATTCCTAGTCAAAAGAATTCAAATTTTGACTTTCCCCTCCTTTGTTCAAATGATCCAACAAGGCCAAGGCCATGCCAATCCATCACCCTCATCTATTCCCACTATCCACCCCTCATTCTCAAGCTTCTACCATTCAATTTTCTTGTTCTCCTAAAAAAACTATAGGATGCTTTGTCTTACTACAGGATACAAAAATACATAGAGCATAAATTTGATTTTACCATAACTTGGAAACCATGCATCCATTTGCCAAGTTGTTTCAGGGGGAGATGCATATGGATGATGGTGACATGGTCAAGTAATTTTAGCAAATTCCAGTGCACAGTTTTCAAGAAATAAGCCTCTATCACCTATAGACATTTTTGCATTTCTCGATATTTGTATATCCATTTAAAAACTTGTTTCATAGGGAGATGCATATGGATGGTTGTAACATGCCCAAGCAATTTCAGCAAATTCCGGTGTATAGTTTACAAGAAATCGGCCTCCTCACCTTCATCCAATTTTTTTTCTCTAGATCCATGCATCCATTGACCAAAATGTTTTTATGGGGAGGTGCATAATGATGATGGCAACATGCTCAGAAAGTTTCAAGTTAATCCATTCTACCATTTGGGAGATATGGACAAAAAAAGTCGATGTCCTAAAAACCTACAGGATTCCCTAAGATCCTACAGGATTGGTAGTGAGCAGTTTTAAAAGGGAAAAATAGAGGTTGGCTTCATCAAGTAGTGTTAAGGAGGTAGGCTCGACATTTCCCCACATTTTTCCAAGTGAAAGGAACCTAAAAAACCCTTCTAGTTTGTTGAAAGTAATTGCAGCATAAGGGAATTGTATACACATAATTTTTAAATTTGGTATCAGACCTATACAAACCTCCATCCATTAAAGAAAAATGATAGGGTGAACCCATCAACTCAGTGAGGAGTCATCAGCACCCTCCAGTACTAGAGATATTCACAAGACACAATTGGATGGGTTTCTTTGAAAAAATGAGGGGATATGATGATGAAGTAGCCAAAGATTTGTAGTCAACTTCAGCATGGAGATCCAGAGGTCAAAGAATCTCCTCCAGAGCTTAGCAGCAGCATCAGGATCATCAACATCACCATCCAACACCTACACATCAACATCAATTCAGCACCATCATGCAAGTCTCTCCAATAACCATCAGGTAGGTACAGGTATGCAATATTCTTGACCTCTTCTCTTGAGCATATTATAGTTAGAAATTTGTTGTCAATGCATG
>APFE031131769.1:0-11263 GCA_000404065.3 Pinus taeda
ATATAACATATCATATGTTCCCTACCGATCTGATCATCGGCAATCACTAATCGACGGTGTCATGCGCCTGCCTTTAGACTGCCCCCTCTACTCGGCCGATTGTGGTTAGACGCCTAGATCTGTGTTGTTGATTGGCCAGATCTGACGGCGACTATTCATTCATTGTTTAAGCCTGTGCTTGTGGGTTTTTGACTGATTTTGAAGTGTTTTAGCTTCCCGATAGTGCATTTTTGCCCTTCCAAGGGCTCTCCTCTTGCGCAGATTTTGATCATTTGATGATATTTGAGCAAAAATTGAAGATTTCAAGGGCATTAATGGATCCATTGGCATGTTTTTAACCAAATTTTGAGACTTTTGGAGTATTTTTGATCCATTTTTGGGCCAAACGCCAACAAAGCTAATAAGTACCATGTGTAACTATCATGGGTGGATGCAACTTTCCATTCGGATTATTCCTCCCTCCTTAGGAAGAAATGGTCCCCATTGCATAGAGTTCCCTCCTGAGAAGATTTGTTGAACATGAGCCAATGAAGAGAAGGGTTTTGTGTGGTGGACCCACAACCATGGGTTTGCGGATGACCCAAAACCAAGAGCCGTTGAAGACAAGGGTTTTGCATGGTTGACCCATAACTATGGGTTTGTGGATAGCCCATAACCATAAAGAACGGGGATCCTAAGAAACAGATGCCTTGTAATGCTTATGAGCCAACTATGATAGTGAAAGTGGCCAACATAGAAAATGGACCTCGATGAAAAGGGTTTTGTGTTGTTGAACTATTACCATGATGAACGAAGATCCAAGGGTAGAGATACCATGTAATTCTTATGACAACTGTGATGTTGACAACATGTGGCCTCACAAATAGACTTCGGTGGAAAGGTTTTTGTGTGGTTGACCCATAACTGTAATGAAATAGTTTGCTTGTTGGTTTTCCTAGAAGAAATATGGCAGCTTATCTTTGTAGATTTTCAGAGGACCCATTGCAATAAATCTATCAAGAAATCCATGTGCTTCTATCATGCTTAAAAGAAACACCTTTTCAAGGTAAGCCATGTCAACCATATAATATGAAATTGGTTACACTCTCATTTATAATGATATTCAACATATCATTGTAAGGAACTTCCAAGTTGGTGTCAAAATTGGCCAGGAATTCATCCATAGTTTGGTCTCCACATAGGAGAAAGTAGAAAAAAACATTGTAGTTATACATACAATTGAGCACAATGCCAACGATGTGTGAACAATGAGTTGTATATCTAAATGTTCCCCAAGTTCATTATATATGGCACGAATATTGTAATGACATATACAAGAAATTATAATAGATAGCACCACAGTCGAAAACTTTACAATATTTCAATTTGTTGTGGCATCAAGCAAGATAGATTGCAGAAAAGCCACCAAGTATTTAGAACTAGCACTGAGACAAGGATCCCAAAACCTGGAAGGTATGATAGTTATCCATGTGAAGAAGCCACCACCATAGAAGAATCAACAACATCAAGATCATTAATTTCAGCAGTAATCAAAATTAGAGAAGCATAAGAATGAAAATGCATTGCACACAATGACCAATGAGTCTGGAGTGTAATTACAAGTGTTGATGCATTTCCATTTTAATTATATCACTAAATATATAACATGTTTCCAGAAGCTACAACCAATAAATCTCCTTAAGCATGAAATCTGATGGGAGAAATGGGACAGTTGAAGTCTCCTGAACTAAGGGATTACATTGTTTTTGCATCCCAAAGGTGGAATTCATGATCCAAGCCCCTCCTACTTACAAGAATTTCTTGATGAAATAGATGAAAGAACACCTCCAAAATTGTGTAGACATGCATGGAGTTGTCCCATCACCAAGAACACTTTTCATAAGAGAATTGTGGCGGATGTTAGCTACCTATACCAATAGGGTTCATTTTTCATGATTGGCAGGGGAAGTGCCAATATGATCTACTTTGGTGATACAAAGATCTCATATTCTTGTGGAAGAAGTATACTTACATTTGGTTGATACTACCCTACTTCTGAATGGGTGATCCAACAGCCTAAGCTAGGTCATGCCATGTTTCAATTTTTGTTGTAGATTAGAGAAAGAAATCTGTCCAAACAGCTCAATCTTGGCAGGTAAAGTAGATAGGTAGAGAAAGAAGGTGCCCAACTGCTTAATCTGGGGCCTTGGAAGCAATAAGGGTAGTTTTAGATAGAAACTCAAAAGAAAAAGCCAAAGGAAAAGAAAAGGCACAAAAAGGATTGCAAATCTAAGTGCACCCTCCTTGGAGTAACAAAAAATGCTAGGAAACTGAGTGTGTAGGTAGATGGGGTTGCAGAAAGCATGGTTTATGGCATTTCACTGGCCTAAAGCAAAGGTAACAACATGGTGCCAGTGCAAATTTCCTATTTTCAGCAGTCTTACAGCAACTTAATGAAGCATGTCTAACTTCCAGATCACCCCCTATCACATTCATGGCTAACATCCCTATGCCACCTATGTTCATGAAAGGAGTCAAAGTCTTTTGTTGGTTCTTGTTTCTTTAAGAACCACATTTCTTGTGTAAAAATTCTTTTCATTTTGATCTACTTCCTAAAAACCAAGTTGTTTTCATATAAACAGCTTAGTATTTTACCCCCCTCATCCACCTTTTTCACTCATGTTAACTACTAACCTATCACTAGTTAACTCCTTATATCCCCTATCCCCCTATTACTATGTAAATTTGGCAAAAAACCCAAAAATATCTATATATCCCCTTCCCCGAGCATTATAGCTCTATGTATCGTTTTGAAAGTTTCAAAGGCTAAAACATTGAACGCGACCCAAAGAGCGCCAAAAAATTAATCTTGGGATTAATCCAGGATTTGCTTGGATTAATAACCTAAACCCGCTTTGTAAATAAACCTGTGTGAAATCCCTTTTTTACACGTAACTCTGCAAAAAACCAAAAAACCCACTTTTAACAAAGTTCCGCCGGGCACACATTTCGGAAATAATAATATTTTATTTTTCCCCGCAGTCAATATTGACCTCGCATCTCATCAACCCATCGACCGTCAGATCTGGGCTTTCCCATCCGACGGCCCACATGCATATCGGACGGGCCCCGATCACCGCACTTTACCGCTCGAGAAACTGTCAGAGGGTGACGTCATGCCTCTACCACGCGTCACCCCCATATCTTCTCGGGCCGCCCTCTAACAATACCGTGACCGTATCCAGAGCGGTCCGAGAAAATCCACTTACTACTGTATTATACTGCCTGCCCACGTCACCCCTACGCCTGCCCACGTCAGTTCGACTCGGCGCCCTGTCGGCACCCCCGCCCTCCAGCGCTCCGACGTGTCCGCCACCTATGCAATCCCCATGGACCACTCACAGGCTACCACGTCACTCGATGACGTCATGCTGACGTCACTCGACCCTGACCCCACCTGATGACGTCATGCTGACGTCATCCAAAAAACGCGCCAATGACCCAAAAAGTTTATATTTTAGCCAAAATTTCATGTTTTTATCACTTTTTCTAAAAATAACTGTTGCTCACCTCTGCATGCAAATTACGACCACCTGTCGCCAACCTGCAGAAATCGACCCGAAGAACGTTGTCGCCTCCAACCCGCCTGCATTTGTGACCATTGCTGGTAATTCACCAGGTATTTACCCAAAGCATCCCCTCAGAGCTTGGTTATGTCCATAATTCTCCAGAACTGAATTAAAAAGAGTGAGGAAACCTGTATTTACTAGAAAATCCCCGGTAACCAGCATTCCTTTACAGTTGTAGGGTCGAAATTCACCTGGTGAACCCACATATAGTCACATTTTCCTAAATTCTCAGTCTGTCCGCACATTCGTGGACTGAAAACCTGAGCTGCACTAATTCACCGGGAGAACAGTGCTACTAGTCCCTGCATTTGCTCAATTAACTCTCTTTTGAGCATTTTACACCATTATCGCCACAGTTTACCCCATTTTCCCTTACAATTTGGTTTACTTCTGCAAAAATACCCCTCTGTGTTGTTCTGCCCACTGAAACCAGTTCTAGTACAAGTCACAGGTACTACTTAACCATGGAAACACCAGTAGCCCTGAATATTCAACCTATGAATGCCCCACACAGAGAGCTAGAGTGGAAGGCCCTGGGTGATAGAGATTACCAGATGCTAGACTCAACTGCCATGACTTCCAAATTTAATATTCACCTGCTGAATGAGTTAAAAGCCCAATATCTCAGTGGAGCTGATATCTTAGGGATTTGGGACTCCAACCTGCCCATTTACAATCTCCCTCAAGTCAATGTCCTCCCAGACTTGATAAATCAATGCCGTTCCAGCTATGATCCATGTCAAAGAGCTGTTCTCAGCCCCTCAGGCTCAGTATTGTTCCATATCACCCCTGAGGCCATTAATGAGATGCTACACTTTCACACTGAAAAGCCCCTAACTCCTCTCTCCATCAATGACTTAACAAAGAAAGGGGGCAAGCTGTCCAGTGCTCAGATCATCAAGATTAATCAGTTATTTATTCAGCCAAAATTTGAAGCTATGAGCACCACCCTTCCTATAGCGTATCAATATCTCAATGAGCTGGGAAAAATGCTTGTAGATTTGATCAGTTACATCCTGGGTTATGGGACATATGAGGATGTTGATGAAACCATTATGGCCATGCTGTCCATATTCTCCCCTGGAATGCCTCCTGCTGTGCACTATGATTTTGCCATATACATTGCCAATAATATTCATGAACAATTGATGAATCTAGAAAGGGAAAATGTGTTTAAATACACTAGGTACATCTATCACTTATTCTTATTTTATCAGCCTGACGCCTTCCCTGTTCCTCTCAAGAAGATAAATGCCCAGGGAAACCCAAGGTCGGTAGTGTTTTGGTCTTCAGTCTTCCATCATATATCTTATTCACCTTACACCTACTGTGAGTTCATAGAACTTTTAATCCATCGAGCTATGACCTTGTTATTGGGTGTCCCTCCTCCCAAATTGACAGAGGAGATGCAAAGGATTCTTCACCTCTCAAAGGCCTACAACATTAGTGATTGGTACTTTTACCAACACCATACAGTAATCAGAATATATGGCTGTGAGTTGAACCCTTATAGGCTGCCAAGATATGTCCCTATGAGACTTTTTGCCCCAGAGTATTTTAGGCAGTTTGGAAATGCAGACTTTGTCCATTTCCAAAGTAAAAAAAAGAAGGTGCAACTAAAAGTGAGGAATCAGCTAGGCCCATTTCTATACAACAAAAGGGAGGAAGGATGGAAGGAAGCTGATATGATCCTAGAGACCCTCAAATTGCAAACCAGTTTCAAATGGGTGCCTTATGACCCTAATCATTTCATTTCCCTCAGGAGGGTAAAATACAAATTGGGTAGCTACGCTCACGTAAGACTGCCTCATATTGAGCAGTATGCCAATTCTTTAAGCTGGAAAGAGGACACTCTAGAAGAGCCAATTGGTAGAGAGCAAATGCTACAAAGAGAAGTAAAGAATATTGAGAAAGAGGCTGAATTGGAAACTTGTGGGCAGGTTTCCTCTTCCTATCAAAGGCAACTTGGAGCAACTGCCTCATCTTCTACAGCCCAGCAGCAAACAGCTGAAACTTCCCAACAGGATTTAAGCAAGGATAAAGGCAAGAAGATGGAGCAAGAACAACCACCTCCTATGACAAAAGAACAAGAAAAAGGGAAAAAAGAGGGGCAGCCAATACAGCAAGAACAAATAGCTGAAGCCCCAATAACCAATGAGCAGCAGGCTCAAGAGAATGTGCCTCCTAGGCAAGAAAAGACAGTGGAGGCCTCAATGATGCAAACTCCATAGAAAGAAGAAAAGGGAAAGAAGAGGGATAGAGAGCAGGAGACTTCCCTCACCACATCCACAAATCAAGGGGAGAAAAGGCAGAGATTGAATCCCCTCTCCGAGGAAGAAATTCATATGGGGCAATCATTAGGCATGGGCCCACCGAGCATGGAGGCATCTGCCAGTTCCTTCCAGCAGGAACAAGAAAGAACCCTTGGAGGAGAGGTCAGCTTCTCAAGTCAGCAAAGGAGAGCAGAGACAGGCATCAAGCAACAACTCATTGATATTAAAAGGAGAAATGAGCCACTCAGGCTCCAGATCTACAACCAGTTGCTTAAAATGGCCCCTACCAATCAGCAGAGGCTTATGTCAGCCTATGACATAACAGAAGGGAAAATGACCATGAGTCATTTCATGCCAACCATGCTGCAACCACAGTCAGCTCCAGACTATATAAGAACCAACCTTGAGGTTCTTGCCAAGGACATCCACCCTATGGATCAAATAGAACTTCACAAGAAAATGGGTGAGATGGTCTATTCAACACTGGCAGATAAAACATTACTAGCAAACAGGTTGGAAAACAACCTGAACAATATAGCTGCCCAACTTGAGTTGGAGACGGCATCCTCTCAGGCCAAAGACAACAGGATCAGGTCTTTGGAGGATATAATCATAGAGCTTGGGCATGACCCAAAGGATCCAAAGGCTATACAAACACTGCTGAAAATAAGAGATGCAAACCTTGCAGCTCTAAGCAAGAAGATTAAAATCCCAGCAACCATTCACCCTCAAACAGAAGAGGTTGCCCAACAAAGATAGGACCAAGATGTAGCAACATTGCTGGTAGCACTGCACAAACAGCTAGTGCAAACATAAGGGAAGCTGGAGGAGACAGAGGTTGCACTGCAGGCAGCCCTACAGCAGAAAGAAGGAGGTCAAACTTATCAGCCCCTTCCAGAGATCATAAACCTTGAGGAGCCCCCACAGACTACTGCTCCTCCCACAGAGCAGATAGCTCCATCAACATCAACATCAACACCAGCACCAACCTCAGAGCAGGCTCCGAGCCTTGATATGCAGAAGTTGATGAGTGAAATCAAGGTCCTAGAAGCCCATATGACAGAGTTGAATGAAGCCAAGGAGAATTTGGCTAATCTAAATGAAAAATATGACAAATCCAAGCAGAATGTAGCTGAAAAAGGGAGAGAAATAAAAGCTCTCAAAGAAAAGATAAAGGAGCTGGAGAAAGAGCTCACCCTTGACAAAGTTGTGGCTGAGATCAGGATAGTTTTGTGGACCCACATTGGCCAATCAATAACAGATCAGTGGCAATATATAGAGACTATCCATGAGAAAATGGAGCTCATAGGCAAAGCACAGAAGGAAGTCCATAGAGCAAGGGCATCTCTAGGCAGTATGCCTGAGATAGCCAACAGAATGATAAATGTGCTTAATAACCGGACAGGTCCTCAGCTGGCAGCAATAGGAATCTCCAACAGAACTGAAACCATCCAGCTGATAAAGAGGGTCCTCACATTGAAAAGCCTGGTGCAAACATTGGATAGAAGAAGCCAAGACATGCAAACAGAAGTCCACAGATTCATGGATAAGTTTGCAGCATTACAGGGCAGAGGTCTTCCTAGCTTGCTGAACAGTGCAGGGAGATTGCTATCACATGAGATTTATGCAAAAAGGGTGAACACATTTGCCACCAATCAGATCAGTCAAGGATCAAGTACTTCAGAGGTAACAGGGCCAACATATGGGCAAAGTCTCTATGACAGAATAGAGAACTTATTTTTTATTATGAATGAAATCATACATTTGTTTGAAGTGCCTCCAAACTTCTACAAATACACAGAGGAAGATGAAACCTTAGATGCAATTTTGAGGCATCAATTGCCTACACAGGAGTGGTGGACCAGAATGATACAGTTGTTACTGTAAACAGGAGGTTTTCATCAAAGTTTTTTCATCAAAAAACATAAGTCATCATATTCAGAAAATATGATGCATACACTATGACTAGAGAAAAGTGGAATGAGCCAACTCAGCAGGAAGATTCGGCCACTAAAAGCAACACTGACAGCTACAGGTAACAGGGTCGAGAAAGCTACAACATGACAAAGTATAAAGACACATCATTCAACATTAATGCAGAACGCTCAACCGACTCAGTGTCCTCCAAAGGTCAAGAAGAGTTATGACAGAATTAAAGACTATTTATCTTACATTTAGGGTAGCAATAACTTCCTTATCTGCTATTTTGTAAAGTTGGTGAGCGTATTTAATTTATCAAGTGACTCGGCGGTTCAGATATTTTGTAAAACTGATTGTATATATTCCCTCTCGCATAATCTTGCAGGTGTGGGTTGTTGTTGTTTCTTGTAAAGAAGGAGAACTCGGCTGTAATTTCTAGAAGAATGATATAAACAAAGCTTGGAGTTTACAGGAAATTGGGTCTTACTGATGCATGCTGTCTTGGAACCATTGAATGCTACAGGATTCTGGTGCTATGGCTTAATATAAATAAGTGGTATCTATCTCTGTTAATGTTTTGTTATTTGTTTAGCTCACATCTCTCATATGTTGTTCTAAAACTAGGAAGAAAGAAAAAGAATAGCTCAGGATTTGTCCATGGAGACACCCTGATCTCAATCTATCTTTACTATAAATGTTTTCTATGACTTCAGCTGTTTAATTGGAATTCTTAACTGCTCCAATAAACCCTGAATATTTCACAGTTACTATTTCATGTATGCTACTAAGTAGAAATTGTTGTTCAAATTTTTATCACATTGTCTGTAATTCCATTTCCCATTGTTTCACTCACTAATCAGAATTTATATTAAGAATAGCCATCTAGTCTTGCAGTAAAAATTTCTCCATCACAGGCACCAGGACTGTCTCAGATTTCTGACTCCATATGCCCAATGGACTAGCATATTTCACACATTTCATGCCCTTCTCACAACAAGAGTTCACAACCAAAGTCTCAAACAAAAAACTGAAACTTATAACTAGCCTAAAATTTTCACAAAACAGAGCTAAAACTTAAAGAGAGAGCCCTCTCTGATTATAGGTAGGCTAGGGCCTATACTCCAAAGCTTGTTTAGTGGTTACCCCGGTCGTATTCCCTTGGGAGTCATAGGGAACAACCTGGGTGTTAACATAAATGGCGACTCCACTGGGGACTTCCTCAGGATTTTCTAATTGCTGTATATTTCCTAAAGCTACAGGTGAAGCCTGAATGTCAGCCAGGAAGCCTTCAAAATTGTTTCTGTGTTACATTAACAAGTTTACATAAAAGCTGCTTCAGTCTATCTTCATGCTAGCTTTGAGATATATACAACCATTCCAAAATATTGTCCGGTCCTTGCAGGTACAAGAAAATTCCAAAAAATACTCAAAAAACAAGTTCAGAAGCTGGCTCCCAAGAAGAATCAAGGGTATACAAGGTCAAATCCTGACCCTAATCCACCAAATGTTTTTGAAAACCCTAACACAATCCCTAAAAACATTAGGAAGCAGCAAAGGCAGGAAAATCCTACTGATTTGAGTCCTGAGATAGTTCACCCTAACCCTGTTCCTACTCCAATCAAGGTTCTATTCCGGTCTACCCCTGGTTCCCCTAGTTCACCATCTACATCTCAAAGCCCTCCTTTCACACCTTCATCCACTGCACATATTCCCTTTACCAACACTGTAGTTTCTGCCATACCTATTACCCCTGTTGTACCAATCATTCCCGTTGTCCCGTTTATCCCTGTTAATCCTATAAACCCTACAAATATGGCTAATAGATATGCGCCCCTGCAGTTACCTGCTAATGCTGCAGCCCTACCTCATGACTACCAATCCAAAATCTCATACTTTGACTCCACTGGCCCTTTCACAGCTATTCAACATGCCAGAAGGATGCAATATCATTTTGAGAACTATGAAATTGATGATGACAGTGTGAGAATGAGAATTTTTGTTCAGAGCCTGACAGGTGATGTAAGAACTTGGTTTATATCACTTGCTGTAAATACCATAACAACTCCTGATGAGCTTTATCAAGCCTTTACTAATAGATGGGAAAAAAAGAAAGATCCCTTGCACATACTGGGTGAATATGATACAATCAAACGAGGTCCTCAAGAGACCGTTTTGGAGTATTGTGCAAGATTCAACAATGTATATAACGCAATACCACAGAATTTAAGACCTCTCCTGATTAGCTTTTGTACAAATTCTGATGGTTTTGACCCCTGATATGGCATAATCAGTTGAAGGAAAGGAGCCCTGAAACCCCTGAAGATGCCCAAAAAGGTTTGTCACAGTAGAGGCTAACCTAATTGCCAAAAGAAACAGGGCAAGATTGGAAAAGAGAACCACCTTCAAAGAAGAACCCTCAGCCTTTGATCAGAAACTGGATGCAATACTCACTGGTATGAAGAGGTTGGGTGACAGAGTAGAATCAGTTGAGAGAAAGTCATCATGGGAAGAACCACCAAATAACCCTATCATGAATCCCAATTTTAGGAGAAATCAAAACCCAAATGTTGGCAAGGCTAGTTCTGATCCAGAGATAAGACCTTCGTTCCAGGAAAACTATACTGAAGCATCCACTTCAAATGAGCAAGTAGATGACACCCACATTAACCTAATGGGCCTGAATGATGAGCAACAAGTTTTTCTGAGTCATGAAGATCATAAGGATGATGACATTAAGCAGTTCCAAAACAATTCATGTGAGTCATTTGACTTTAAACAAGGTTATGACACAGCTGTTTATGAAGTTCATAAGCAATACAAGCTAAGAAGCAGAACTGTAAATGTAACACACCCTGAAAAAGCAAAGGATAGCCTGCAGCCACAAAAGAAGCCATAGTCACAGAGCCCCATGACAAAACTGATTCAGTTACAAATGAAGTAACCGTTGAAGAAGTTACTGAACTATTTCCCTCAAAACAACAGCCAATGGCTGCATCACCTTTACAGCCTAATCCAAGTAATACTCCTCAAGAGATGAGTAAAAAGGACAAGCCTCAAGATCAAGATAAGAATCAAGAAGAAAAATTAATGAACAAGGAAAAGGTTGTCACGCCCAATACCAAGATCCAATCTGAAAGACCCTTTGGCTTAGGAGCTAAAATTGGCAAATTGAAGATAGCTATTCCTCTTTCAGAACTAGCCAAGCATGAAATTTACAAACAACAAATCAAGAAGTCCCTTCAACTTACTCGTAATAAAGATAATGTCAATGTGTTAGATGACACCCCAGAACTGCTTTTCGGTCTAGAGGTTGATGGAAAGACAGCAGTTACAAGGATCTTACCTTTCTATGTCAGCTTGCATGTTCATGATAAGATACTACATAATACAATGTTTGATTCAGGCGCCTCTCATAACCTTATGCCTAAATCAGTGATGGAGAGGCTCAACCTAGACATTACA
>APFE031131772.1:8001-20551 GCA_000404065.3 Pinus taeda
ATTTTATATATTAATTTAATTATAATTTAAATCATTAATTTTTTTTCTCAGTAAAATTAAACTATTTCTATTAAGTAAAATATATTACAATTAAGAGAGACAAGAAACCGACAGACCGGAAATAATGTAAATATCAACCTTGGTCCCGGAGAAGGAGTGAACTAATCACAGAGCTACAACAAATAACTTGAGAGCAAAAACTCACTTTTACCCCACAGGGTCAGAAACTTCAACATGATGTTTTTTCCCTTTCTTTTTATTGACTTTTGTCCAGCCATCATGGGGAGTATGAGCTAAAACAACTTGAAGACTGGAATTCTCCATCTGTGGGATCTCCTTATCTGATTCAGAAGAGGAGGTCTCATGGACGCGTTTCTGGGAGATTTCTGTGACAGAGGTGCGCGCAGGAGTATATGTGGATGGATCCATCGTCTGAGGCGCTTGGTCCGGTTCTGAATCGCTCTCCTCATCTTCCGAGCTTGAGGAATCAGAGCTCACTGCTGGCGGCGGAGAACAAGGGGTCCAATGCTTGGGTTTGGTCTTTGTAAAGTTGCCCTTTTTCGATTTTGCAGTCAGCGATGGGCAGGAATGCTGCAGGTGCCCTGTTAGGCGACAATGGCGGCAGCGGAAGGCAGTGTTTCTGTAATCCAGGTTCTCGGTCCAGACAGAGTCATTGATCTTGAGATTGATTTGCTCTGGCAATCCCTTGCTTAGATCTAGCTCCACAGATATTCTAGCATATGTGTAGAGACCTTGATGTTCCCGCTTGTAATCTCCCATCAAAAAGTTTCCCAAGGTGTTTCCTATGCTCCTATAGACTGCTGTATGCCACAGGTGAACTGGAAAGTTTGGAAGTCTGGTCCAGACAGGGGCTTTGGTGATGACTGCAGAAGTTGGGTCAAAATCTAAAAACCATGGAGTTAAGAAGAGTCCTGTTGTACCCATGAATCAAGGACCTTCTTCTAAGGCCTTTTCGTAGTGCTTAGGACTGTCGAATAGAACTATAAAATATCCCTTTGTGCAGAAGCAAACCTTGCAGTGGTGAGTCCAGTTGTCATTGATCCAGTCATAAAGATCCTTAGAGCGAGTCCAAAGCCCATTGAATCTACAAATGATGGCCCTTTCAGCAAATTTTTGAATGTCATCTGCAAGGTCAGGGTGGGAGATCTCAATAGAGGGAACTTCCTCTAACTTGTCAACCAAAAAAGGCTTGGGTTTGGGAGGTTCAGGGGAAATGAGTATCTCAGAGTGTACTGCAGCTTTGTAGGAGTAGGGAGGAGCAGAAGAAGATTGACCTGCAACACCACCTCTCAAACGAAGGGAAAACACTAAAGAGCTATTGTTTTTTATGCTGTAAGAATGCATTGGAAGAGGATCATCGAGTTGTTTACCTTGAAATATAAGTCTCTGTAGGGCAGAGCGGATCCTGAATTGTTGTTCTAGATTTACTTTGAGATTTTGCACCAAATCCGAAGGGTATACCCATTGCAAAATGGTTTTGCCTGAGATCTGTATGATTTGAACCTGAAAGGGGCAGAGAATTTTTTTTCAAAAAGTTTCTGAAGCAACATAGGGCCAAAGGCTTTTGGGTCTCCTATCTCTTAACGCACTGGAGGCGGAGGGGGAGGAAAAAGCTTATGTCGATGATAGCTTTCGCTCCAGCCCAGATCCACTGCAAAGGATAAGGCTGCAGATCTGTAGAGAGGCCGTTGATCAAAAGAGTGGAAGAAGATATAAAGGAGCAGAGAATGCACCCTGACTCCTCGATCTTTATTAGTGATCATCACCATAATTTTAGACTCGTAAAACGGTAACAGGGTTGACCAAGTAAGACCAGGTTTACATTATTTCCAATGAAAACCCCATGGTTTCGGGAACTAGTTAAAAGTATTTTGTCCGAAAGGATCCAAATATTATTAAATTTTAATTATAAAATATAGTAATAATAATAATACAGTAGTGGTTATTAATTTTTTTTTAGTAATTATAAAAAAAAATTATTATGTTTTAAGTTTATTACTAATTATGAATATTTTTAATTTTAAAAATGGGAACTAATAAATATTTTTGTGAGTATTAATATAAAAGTCTTTATAGGTCTGTCTTAATTATATCAATAATTTTCTTTATTTTGTTATTTGTAGGGAATTGAATTTGGTGAGCCAATATCCATCATATCCAATCACATGACAAAAACCTAATTTTAATTTTATCTGATTATGTAGTTCTGTGCAACACCACAAATTATCTTTGAAGAATATTTTCATTACTATCAATATCTTACAAAGTGGCTTCTTCCTTGAATCTCCAAGGATTTAGTCAAGATATGGCCTCCTTATGTCAATTGAATTTTAGCAAGAGATGGTTATCATTGGTGTTTAAGGAAATTCTAGAAATCCTTTTTCCTTTCATGGTTTTTATCTAGTTCTTGTACATTACATACGTAGTCACACCCATATCATCTTTCTATAAGAATGATCCAATTAAGTGTATTTCCTTTAATTTGATGTCACCTGTTAAGAAAAGCCTCAAAGTTTGCTTGTCATTTTTTCTTACTTCTCTAGAGATGTGGAATCCCCAAACATTATAGCCGTATGAAACTAATACATGTCACAACTCTTTAAGGAAGAATTTCAAAGGTGTATTTTTCTTTCAATTTGTTTGGAGGCCATAATATTACTTCCCAGTGCATTTACCCATTTCCCAATAATATGCTAGTAAATGTTATGATGTAAGTTAAATTTGAGATGTTTGTGTGGCGGCATCATTTCCTTCAAAGTTGTCATATCATTTAAAAGATTAATCAGCATATGTGATCTTTCTAAATTTCTAATTTTTATCATTTATTTTTCTACTTCTAAAACTGATACTTGTACTAATGTAAGAATCCTTCCAAATTATTAATTACTTATCATGATCATGGCCTTTAATTATTATTTTCCCACTTCTAAAAGTGATACATGTACGAATGTGTGAATCCTTCATTCTTAGTTACTTGTTACGATCATGGTGGCACCTCAACATTATAATAATATAATGAAGTAATCATCTAAATTAAATAGGTAGTAAACACCAATAAGCATGATAAACATCAACAAATTCAAATTTTAAAACAAAAAATTTCTTCCTCAAAAAAAAGAAGATATAACAAATGTATGTAAACTTTATTAATAAAATATATTATCATCATAAAATTTTATTTATTTTATCTATAAATAAATAATCTAGTAGCTTTTAATTGGCACTTTTTGGAAAGTTTTCACGTTTGAAGTGTTGAATCCATATAATGGAAAAACCAATTTCAACAACACAATTGAAGATTTTGCCACAATTTGTTTTTATCAATTTTTGATTAAAAATCTACCAAAAACTAATACTTAAAACTACTCCCATTAAAAATAATAATTATCAATATTTAATAAAGTGAATTTTGATTTATTAAATTTTAAACCATCTTTTTAAATTATTTAATTTATTTTAAATCCTGTATTATATTATAATTATTATTAACTATTATACTATCCCAGATTATTATGTTTTTTATTATTATTAACTATTAATGTTAATTTATTTATTAATAACCAATCCTAAAGAAATGATTGCACTGCGATCCCAATACATACCCCAAATACCCAAATCTAGAGAAAACCCTTTGTTCAATAGTGGAAATGGTAAAATAGAAACGGAATACGCACGAGGATAAGGATGATTATTCCAAAAAAGAAACCGCAAGGTTTTGGTCAATTAATTAACGTAATTTCTTTCTTGGCCGAGAAGATCCAGTAAAACTGTCCAATAATTATTAAATTTAATTTTAAAACACCGAATTATTATTATTATTATTTTATATATTAATTTAATATTTTTATTAAATTGATTATAATTTTAAATCATTATTAAATAAAGTAGTGTGGTTAATTTTTAGTAAAATATATTTTTATTTTTTAAATTTGAAGCCGACCAGTTGTTTTATTTTTAATTTTAATAGTTTGTTTTAAGTTGAATTAACAAGTGTGAATATTTTTAACTTTTAAATTTAGGATTAATAATTTTTTTCAGCTATTATTTTAAAAATTATTTGGAAATTAAAATTTAATGTCGAGTTGCTTTTTCATAATAATTTAACTAAAGTTATTCTGATTTATTTTTATTTGGATTGATAACTTCCTTGTATTATTTTTATTTTTTAAGGGAATTCATTTTCTCTTTTTTGGGGAGAGAGAGGGTTAATACAAAAATATTCATAAGCATGTCTTCATTACATCAATATTGCTTACCATCATATCACTTGCAGGGAATTGAAGTTCGCGGGAGATATAAAATCCATTCTACCTAACCACATGACAAAACCCTATATGACCACCTCTTATTAATATTTTAATTCTATTTGATCCTCTAATTCTTTACAAGACACTAATTGATCTTTAATTTAAATGAACAATATTTTTATTAATCTCAATATTGTACAAAGTGACTTTTTCCTTGAATCCCTAATGGTTTAGTCAAGATTTGACATCTTTATGCCAATAGAGGTTTAGGAAGAGGTGGGAAGAGGTGTTTCTTAGTAGAGCTTAAGGTAATGTTAAGATGTTTTTTCTTTCTTTCATGGTTTTTATCTTGCTCTTGTACATTAGATAGTTAGTAATACTTATGTCATCAATGGAGAAAGATGCATTTTCCATAGGAGCATCTAATGCAATGTATTTTCTTTAATTTTAACTTTATATGTTCAGAAAAGCATTAGAATTTGCTTAATATTTCTCCATAATTCCCCAAGCCCCATAATCATATAGTGGTAAGTCTCAACGAAAAGTTACATTTTATCCCACTCTCAAAGGTCTATTTTTTCTCTATCCTTTTTCACGCAAGGGTAATCATTCCACCCAATTTCTTGGTAATAAAGTTAAAGATAATATTATGATGTATATTATCTCTTAGATAGTTATATGATGTCACTTTCTCCATGGTTTTGTTGTCATTTAGAAAATTAACATAAATTATAATGGTCAATATTTTAATATTAACATTTATTCTTCTCATTGTATAAGTGATACTTGTACTAATGTATAAATCATGACGACACCTCAAAATCTTTTATTATTTATCTGAATCATAAGGACACCTCAAAATGATTGAAGAATCTATAAAATAGAAAAGTTTATATAGGAGTGGAGAATGGGGGATGGATGCAAAGTATAGCCTGTCTCCTTAATCTTGATCATTCATTATGACAATCACGGTTGCACAGAAAGAGTATCTCTGTCTCTCTCTCTCAGGCGCGTGGCTGAAAGGAATATGTCCTAGGGAAAAGAGGATGCAGAAAAAGGACAGCAAGTCATCTTTGACCAACATTGACCAGTGTTAACCTTTCAAGAAGTGTGGATTGGGTTTTGTTACCTCTCCTAGGTAGGTCGCAATTTTTGGCACAAAAATCGAGGTGAAATGACCTTTGGTTTGATCGGTATTGACTGCACTAGTTTAGGGCTGCAGTCGACTTCAGAAATCTGCACTTTGACTGAATATTTTAGGCTATTGTACAGTTTTTTCTTTATGTTGTTTAGGGACAAGTTGAGCAGAGATTGACCAAGTATTTTAGAGGTCTGTTTCAGCTAGTTTGAACAAGTTTGACTTTGCTAACCTAGGGTTTGTTGTCGCTGATATAAAATTATAGAATGTAGATTTTGTATTTTTTCTCTCTGCTGAACTATTGAAGATAAAAGAAGATTTGATCAAATGGTTTCCCCAATTTGGGGTTTGTCCCTGGCCATCTGCCACATCTTGTGTCTCTCGTCTTGGCCTATTTTCGGTTGATCATTTAATGTTCTATCTACACTTTACTTAATGTAAATGTGATTGCTAATCTGTGGCTAATAAATGAAAAATAAGTAAATTGCTTTAAGCATAGAACATACCATAATTACTTCAAAAGTAATTTGCTTTAAGCGATAACCCATCCCTCTAGAAACTCATGGAAAGGAAATTAGAGCATGGACCATAGGTCTGGGAGCTAGGCAGCGACTGCTGAGGCTCACTACAGCCTTAGACCTTCTCTCACACCAAAGCAGCAAATACAAGTAAATGGAACGACAAAAAGTAAAATAGAACAACAAATAGGAAACAGAATAGTAGAAAATGGAACAGCAATCAAAAGAACTAAATCTCACTAGTCAAAACCAACTGATTCACACTCTGATATAACATTCTTTTCCCCTCAAGCAAACTGGATGGAATATACTTTATGGAACAACACTCATTGATGAATTATAGAATAGCAATAATCAACCATATATGCAGGCCTCACATTAATATAGTAATCTGACAATTAAGGATAATAAAACTATGTCTCCAAATAGAATATCATTACTTTCGGATTCCAATAATCGGGATTGCAAATGAATCAAACGATAGTAATACTCAATACAGATGCTCTGTAACAGAAATAACTGGTTGCGACTAAAAGCATGCGATCAACCCTGAAAAGATTCAATTATACAATGCAGAGTCATTACGCAGATTTCCTGAGAAAAACCATAAATGCATTAATCGTAAGAGAGCATAGTATAGCATATGAAAGGTATATCAGATTACCGAGTAATAAAGGTAAGCAAACCACACAGAAATCAAGTTATAATGATACAAAAGCAAGTGTAAATATATGATACACAACAGCAGCAGTGTACTCCACCAGAGGCTGGGCCCTTAGCCACCAGCGGACGCTACTGGGTTACTTCAGAAGGAAAAGAATGAACAGCAACACCCAAATTATGTATTAATCATTAAATGGTGAAATCATTACAATAGTTGAAGCTTTGAGACTTACAGCATAAAACAATCCTTTCTTCCTCCTATCCTATCATGAATTCTTGATTCCAAATCTCTGATTCTAAATCCTCAATTCCATCATTCAAATCCCCAAAGTCATCCTGAAGTCATCCCCATCTCTGATCTCTGTTTTCATTTAAATAGAGAGATCGGAGAGAAGTTACAATAAAGATAAGTACAACATGATTTATTTTACAAAATTGGATTGATTGTAACCATTTTATTAACAAGAAAATATATTTCCTTTCATCTCTCAACAAAAGCAAGACGAATTTGACTTTGCAGCTGAGATTGGAGGACGGCCGCAACAACAAATCTAAGAAAATCGTGCTCAAAGAACCCTGCGATTCTCTCTGTACAAGCCGAATTTGGGCAAACAATTCTTCACTAAAGTCAACTGGGCTCGTTCTCGACAAAACCCATGTTCCGGATTTTCCAAATACGTCTTCATTTGCTAAGAATCTCAACCGCAAAACTGTCACTTCTTATTCCAGCGAATTTCTGAGTTGGCAGATTTAATTGTCAAATCTTCAATCTAGAAATAATCTTGGAGGTTAAAAATGGTAAATAATGTTACAACTAATTTATTGAAACTATCATTGATAAAATCATTCATAATCATCAATTTATTAGAAATAAAGGAGAATAAATAATATAAGAGCATAAATCATCATAAAATGGATTCATATGATAAATTATAACAAATGATATGATGAAGAATAGTGGAAATGGGTGGGATAAGTGTTCAAAAAGTGATAATAATAATGGCATATTGATGGCCAACATACCCCTACACTCAATATGTTGCACGTCCTCATGCAACGAAATCTGAATATATTGCATGTCCTCATGCAACCCAAAAACAAAAACCCATGTGTTAACCAAGCAATAAAAAAATATGTTCATCTCAGCTCATGAAATGGATAGAACAAATGAATTCTTCCTTAATTAATGAATATTCAATTTTACCAATCTTGATGAAGGCATAACAATGAAGTTGCAGCAAAATATGATATAAATGACAACAACCTTCATTAACCATTTTCCCAAAAACTACGAACCCGATTTTGTTGAAATGTGGTAAGTAAATTTTTAATATATAAATGCTTCTATGATCCAAAAAATCAGATCGTTGTGATGCACAGATCATGAGATATAAAAAAAATGGCTGTAGGTGAGAGTGCATGATTTTCGAAATTTTATGAACCAATTTAACTTGAAATGATCTGGGTTTGTATATTTTAATAGTATGTCTGTGTTTCCTAGAGATCACAAGAATTGAGTTCATAGTTTTAAAAATATTATGGAAATCAATTTCTACACTGAAATTGTATGCCTTAAATGAGAAAGAAAATAGAAAACATCCATCATGCGTAGCAATTCCTCTCCCTCTTTGAAAAATTAGCATGCCCTCGTGCGATGCTAGAAAAAAAAAATAGAGGTGGTTGCTTCGATCTGTTGAATCTGTGTAAAACAACATGGAATAAGGGAGGTGTTGAGAATGAAGAAGAATATAAATGGATGATAAAGAATATGAATGACATGGTCAGAAAAAAGAAATGAATGAAAGCGACACTCCACCAAACCGAAAGATGATATGCCACTGAAAATGGGAAGTGGTAAAAACTATGAAATGAAGGATGGTAAATAATGCTCAAAATGAATTTTCATTAAATTCTCCTAAATTTGTAATAAATAAAAAAATTATGTGATTTTACCTCAAGTTTTACCTCCAAAAGAAAAATGTGGAATGACATATATGTACTGGCATTTGTTGAAGATAATGTAGGAAGAGTTGGTGCTGAAAGTGATGCAAAAGGTGGAATCCAGGCAAGCACATCATATCTGAATAGTTGTTCACATTTGCAAGTTGCTCAAGCCTCTTCTGTTAGTTGCAATAGTGTGGTCATGTTGCGAATAGAGTTCTGCCCCATACTTGTTGTTCTCCTATAAAAAAATCACTATTTTGCATACAATGTTCTTGAATCCACAGTGTTAGTTTTAAATAGCAATAGATTAAGATGCATACAAAAAGTTTAATCATAAAAACTTATCAAATCAACAAGTTATGGCAGAGTGCAGTAATCATATCACATGCAATCCCATAATCCATACATTCCCCCCTCGAATTGGAAAAATGGGATCCCATGACCATAAAGCATATGAAAGGTGTTGTGCTGACGGCAAGCCAAGGGAATGAACAATACAACAGTAAATGAAGCAGAGTACACATATCAATGATAGGACAGTGAGAGTTATGGTTATAATGAGAACAGAGTGTATAAAGATAGTTATGAATAAAAGATAGGATGCTTTGGATTGATGATAAGTTATGAAAAGAGAGAAAGAACGACAATATGCCAAAAAGATGCTTTGCTGACTGTATTCTAGCTGAAAAATGATGTGATTGATCATAAAACAATTTCTCATGCATAAAGGTTCAAAACAGGGAAAAAGTTAAGGAAATAACTTCTCTGATAAAAATAAAAAAAATAAGAAAAGGGTATTATAGTAATAATTGACGATAAGATATAACTTCAATACCATAAGCAGAGCCTCTGCTGCCAACAGGCGTCCATAGCCTCGACAAGGTTGCTTTTTAACCCATATGAGCCAGGATCCTCAATTTATAAATGGAGAGTTTTAGTGTTGTTCTATAGAAGAGATTAGTGTGCTGGCGTGGTAACCAGATAACCACACTGCCATTCATTGGGATGTAGCAGAAGCGATCAGGCCGACTCGTGATGATACCTCCTGTTCCAAGGATAATTTGGCTATCTAATGGATCATAACCCTGGTGTGGTGGCCATAATGGGAATGTCACTTTGTTACAGCCTTATGAACATGGTAGGCTGGCTCGTAATGAGACCCCCTATCCTCCATCTGTGAACACAATTTTGTTGTTATTACACATTTTTATGATAAAAAGAGGGAGGCTCAGTACTCCTTAAGAGCAGGGATGGTGGAAGAAGTTGAACATGTCAATAGAAAAATATACCCATAATCTCATGTATTATAGATAGAGAAGGTTATAACCAGGAAGGGTGGAACCAGCATGGTATTAAGATGATCAATTAGTATCATGTATAGTAGAAAACAATGCAGTAAAGTAATATATAAATAATTGTCCCTTTTGAGAAGAATTTATCGTCAATGAGTTGTCCTGTTAAAGATCATAACGTAAATGATATTAACTTGCTTCAATAGAATCCATAATTCTTGTCCTCATAAAAATAGTGTACTTCATACCATGAAAGGGAATCAATAAAATGTGGTTGAGATGAACTAGGAATAATCCCACAAGAGAAAGGAAGGGTTGCTCTCGAAAATACTCCCAAAGTGTTGCTTTTTTGAAGGAACAGAAAAAACACTCAAAAAGAAAGTGGTGTTCTGTGTAGGGAACATCAAAGAAAATGCATACCAAAAAAACAAAAATACACACAAAAAAGTGTGAAAATGCAAATGCCATTCCTTTGGAAAAAAGAATAGCAAAAACTAAAAGTGTCGTTTCATTAGAAAAAGAACAAAAAATGCAAGTGTCGTTCCATTTTGAAAAGGAACAGCAAAACGTGAAAGTGCAGAAGTGTTGTTCCTTTTCGAAAAGGAACAACAAAAAATGAAAATGCAGAAGTGTTGTTCCATTTCGAAAAGGAACAACAAAAAATGAAAATGCAGAAGTGTTGTTCCATTTCGAAAAGGAACAACAGCTGTTCCATTTCGAAAAAGGAACAACAAAATGTGAAAGTGCAAAAGTGTTGTTCCATTTCAAAAAGGAACAGCAAAATGTAAAAGTGCAAAAGTGTTGTTCCATTTCGAAAAGGAACAACAAAACGTGAAAGTGCAAAAGTGTTGTTCCATTTCGAAAAGGAACAGCAACTGTTCCATTTCGAAAAGGAACAACAAAATGTGAAAGTGAAAAAGTGTTGTTCCATTTCAAAAAGGAATAGCAAAACGTGAAAATGCATAAGTGTTGTTCCATTTCGAAAAGGAACAGCAAAACGTGAAAGTGCAGAAGTGTTGTTCCATTTCGAAAAGAAACAACAGTTGTTCCATTTTGAAAAGGAACAGCAAAACGTGAAAGTGCAAAAGTGTTGTTCCATTTCGAAAAGGAACAACAGCTGTTCCATTTCGAAAAGGAACAGCAAAATGAACCGTGAAAAAGGAACAACAAAATGAATGGCCGAACCAAAAAGTGCTATTCCTTTAGAAAATAAATAGCAAAACGAAAATGATGTCCCTTTGAAAAAGGAACAGCATGAACGAATAAAATGCACACAAATGCTGTCCCTTCAGAAAAGGAACAGCAAAATACACAACCATAAAATGCAAACACGCAAAGAATGAATTAGCTGTTCACTGCATTGATGCTAAGGATGAGTTTCACTTTGAATGAAGCAACACCTGAAACACAAAATATAAGAGAAATTAGAAAAAAAAACAACAAAAAACAGTATATAAATAAATAAATTGAGTTACAACAGCTATGATGCTATGTCAAAAAATGATCTATTTGAAAAACGTTTTGGCAGCAAAGACATGACGTGAATCTTCAAATGGAAATCAATTCTTTATTTGTTCTATTATGAATCCGTTGGGTAATGAGTTGGATGAAACTCTCTTTTTTTCATAAAATTTCTTTCAAAAATCACTCGTCCATAAATTGACCTTCTTTATTTTCCCAAGACTTGCAAAAAAACGAGTGTCTACCTACAATAAAACATTAAATCATGGAGAAAGAGAGGTGATCGGGCTCCCCTAATCTAAAAATTATGCAAAAAAACTAACAAGTAGTTACTCTATAGAAAAAATCCACTGAGAAAATAACAAAGTAAAATTTATTTGTCACCTGTGGGAGAGCAGTGGCCAATCATGCTAACCTGCAGTGTTTTAATCACAACTTCTTTGTTTTTCATCGAAATTGAGTGATTCCAAAGCCAAATGAGAGCTAATTCAAAGTTATATCTCCAATAGAAACAGGTTTTAAAAATTCAATGATATGATATGTCAATTTTAGTTAGAACAACCTGCATAACATAGTCATTTTCGATTACCCGGCTTAGACCTACAGTTAATATTTCAAACATAACTTTTTCGTTTGATGTCGGATTTGAGTGATTAAAATTGGAAATGAAATTATATTCATTTATTTATTTCCAATAGAAACAAGTTTTGAAGAGAAGAAGAATTGATAGGTCAATTACTGTAAGGAACAACTGGAAAGACATAGTTTTAAGGGTGCTGATTTACGATAGACAGTCAGTATTTTGATCATAAATTCCCCATACGATATCAAAAATGAGTGATTCCAATTGTATTGTAAACTATATTTATAGGGAAATCTACCATAAAAACAAGTTTTAAAAATTCATTCATTTAGGCCTTCAAAAACGGACTGTCCCAACTCTGTTCCTCAGCTGCCCACTAGACACCCTGTTAATGTTTTGTTTCTAACTTTTTCGTTTCAAATCCAAATTGAGTAATTCAAATTGGGTTAGAAAGTAGACATCAAGGGATACCTAGGGTAGAAACTTTTTTTAAAAATATTCACTTTTTGGTCCCTCAAAACATGACTGTCCCGACTGTTTTTGCAGAAATTTCATCAAGCCCGCAAGCCAAAAAATGATATTCAAGCATTTTTTTTATATTGATGATAAAAATGAATATAAGTGTTTGTATAATTTTTATTTCTATTATAAATCATCTACATACACAAATGAATTAAAAAATT
>APFE031131773.1:0-19662 GCA_000404065.3 Pinus taeda
TCTTTAAATACAAAGTTGTGAGTGCTTGTGTTGGAGTAGCGTGGGTTATGGGAAGCCAAGGCAACCTAACTTGTCCTCATGACACTAGGTCGTGGTTTTTCAAACCAAAAGTTATTCATTTTTACATAGAAATATTTTTGTCAAAACGCCGCTATCTAAAACCCAAAAACCAACTATTATTTTAACTCAATTTTATTTTAAAATTATGTATCCATTAAATAATTAACTTGATTTCGCTCATTTTATAAATGTTTTAAAATTATGTATTCATTAAATAATTTAGCTCAAATATGTTTATAAATGTTATAATAAAATTAAGAAAGATCGTGATATACTTGAGTTCAATTCACAATGTTACACGTTTGTAGATTCATTCCTTCTGAAGTATAAGCTTACATATCCATTGAATAATTTTAATTCATTTTATCTTTAACGAGGATCCATTGTAGTGCAGAGGCTTCCTAGATTTCCTAACACCCATCTTGTTGGCGAGGAGTGATAAAAGTTCTTTGATGTCTTAGGTGTGTCGTCTCAACAAAAAGTTCTATCAAAATTTTTTAGTGGGTGTAATTTTAATGGACACGTTGAAGTAAATTTTATTTTAGGGTGAAAGCATAAAGATAGGTTATATTTTTGGGTTAAATAGGGCGATGAAATTTCGAGTTTTTTTTCTTTTATCGAATTGCACCTCTCAAAATTCATATAAGAATTATGAATTTTGATTCATATTAAGAGGACCATATATGGAGAATTATGTTGTTGTCCTAATGATATTTTTTGCAAAAACTTAAGAGGTATGTGTGTGTTTATGTAGCATAACTTAGTTTATAATGTGTAATATATATAGATATATACACGAGCAAGATAGAGAATTAAGTTTTTCCTATTAGAAAATTATTTTTTATGCAAAGCTTATATTTTAATTATTTTTTAAAGTTGGCGAAGTAATATTTCAATTGCATTTTAGAGACACGTGTTCACTTAAGATTTATTTCAATTCTTCAAATAAATTTAAAAACCAAGTGTACCCTTTTGAAGGGACTCATAAACAAAGATAGTGGTATTTTTTGAAATTTTTTCATCGTGTATATTTTATGTTATTGATTTTTTTATTCAACCCCTTTGAAATTGTCCAAAAAAAATTCAAGTATTATTTTTAAAAGATATTAGATGAAAAATATCATATGAATTCGAAAGTGTCAATCATTGGATAGAGGATTATTTGACGACAACTTCACCACTTAAGGACAAATTTTTCCCTAAATTTAATAGGGTACAAAATAGGGTTGCAGAGAAATCTACAAAAAAGGTGTTGAAACTATAATTTTTAGGACTTCAAGAGCTCGATCGAGCACTTAAATTAAAAATTAAAATTTCTTGATCAAACATTAAATTAACCCTCAATCAAATACCCTACTTGGTTAACCAATGGCATTAGAGCTCGATCGAGCCACATGCTTTTGATTGAGAGAACTTACTCCTTTCTGCAAATCGAGTTTGATTCAGAACCCTCATTAGATATTCTCTTGGGCTTAGAAATATGTTTTTTATAACTTGTCTACCCACTTATAAATGCCAAAATTAGAGGAGTTCTAATTTTTTATTTATTTGTGTTTAGAGTCATTGTTTGTTACAAACACTGGGTTGGGCTACTTCAAATTCAGTTCGTTCATGTCTTCAACAGCAAAGAATTGAGAAATCGTCTTTTGAATCCTTATTGAATAGTTCATATGTAGCTAAAGCTCAGAACTTGTATTCCATCTTTTCAATAGACATGTATTAGTTTACATATATAAATGAATGTAAAAAACACACAAAAAGAAACTCAAAGCAATGAACTTGATAAAGGAAATTATAAGTAAGAAGATTTACCTTTGAAATGAGAAAATACTTGCTACAACTTAAGGACCAACAACAAACCAAGCGATGAATGCTCACATTCTCTTCAAAATGCAAAAACCCTCATTAAACTCTTGGTTCAAAACCCTCGTAGGTTCTTTTTCTTGGACTCAAAAAGATGTTCATTTCTTGTCTACTTCAAGGTAAAATTCAATTTGGTTTTTCATTTATTTTTGTTTATTTAATTTAATCTTAATTTCAAATTTATTTTTATGTAATTTGACTATGTTAAAATGTTTGAAAGGACATTACAATATCTCTTCCATACCAGGTTAGAGAGTGTCTTTTGGCCCAATTAATTATAAAAAGAATTAATATATGAGTTAAACATATATATAAATTTTAAAAAACATGTAACAATATTCTTAACCATGGAGATTGACCTTTGCTTTACTATATACATTCTTAACTTGTAAATAACTCTTCTTACAATACCATGGGCTAATGCTATGGCTTATCAATACCACATGTCGAATATGACATGTATTGATATGGCATTTTCTTTAATTAATTAATTTGTGATAAATTAATTGAAAGAGCATAAGTAGCTTGGATATAAATATTAACCCTTGATCTATGAATACGACCATGAATATTTCAGCATATTCCATGGAGGTGTATAAGGGGAATGTGTGTTCCAGTACATGCTCAATGTGGAGTTGACACTCGTACCTCTATATGGTCACTCAGATTTGTTGTTAATATTACAACTCACTTACTCGCAGGCATAGATAAAACATTTATGTATCCACATGATAATATAAATAATTAGAAGTAAAGAAACATGCCAGTAAGATGTTTAAACTTTATATTTTTCAAAAATATTTCAACTTGAGACAAATAAAATGTTTAAAAATATGTGTTCCCTAATTTATGTAGATATCAACTTTATAATATATTTATATATGAAAAGAGAACGTTTCAACCCAAGACAAATAAAATATTTAAAATTCTATGTTCCCTAATTTATGTAGGTATCAACTTCATAATATATTTATATATAAAAAGAAAATGCTAAAAGAATATTTTAAGTTGTATATCATAAAATATTCACTATCCAAAGAAATAAATAATTGAATGTTAAAAATAAAGTAATTAGAAGTAAATAGACATGTGAGTAAGAGGTGTAAACCTTGTACTTTTCAAAAATATTTCAACCCAAAACAAATAAAATATTTAAAAAACTGTGTTCCCTAATTTATGTAGATATCAACTTCATAATATATTTATATATAAAAATAAATTGTTTCAACCCAAGGCAAATAAAATATTTAAAAATCTATGTTCCCTAATTTATGTAGATACCACTTCATAAATATATGATATATAAAAAGAAATATTTTAATTGTATATCAATGAAACATATTTCAATGTCCAAAGAAAAAATAAATAATTATTGAATGTTAACAAATATAAAATAGGAAAGAAATCAAAGTACTCCTAATAAGAATAATAAGCAGACAGGTGGTTAATTCATTCAATTCCTTTAATATAAAATTAATAAAGAGACATTAAAAGTATTCATTTATTTAAAAAATTCAATATGGAATCATCAATAAATATATTTAATATAAAATTAAAGTAATACTGAAAACCAATTTTTTAATGTGGACAATGGTAATACAATATATAATGTCTCAATCTCACAAGTTCGTAAAATATTTAATGTCAACTATGTTATATAAAAACACTAAAATTTTTTATGGTTACAACTTTTGAAGTAGTATATATATATAATATATATATATAAATGTATATATATATATTTATTGAGACTACTTCAAAAGTTGTAACCATAAATATAGTTCCATTACAAGGGATGAGGGATACAATTTTTTTTTTCCAAATTTTGCACTCTAAAAGAGGTTTGCATAAAAATTTGATCCCTCTAGGTGCATGCTAGATATGTACTTAAGAAAGACATTAAGAGAATTGAATATGAAAAACACTCTCTCTTGAATTGTCCAACCTCCACTCACATTAGTTCTTTTCAACATTCTTGACTTGTTTAGTCGCAATAACTATTACGATCTCTGAAGACTCCTCTCTTTTTTATTTAATTATAGGAATACAAGTTTAAGAAGTCTAAACACATTTCTTTGGAATTTAATCATCGTCATCATCATATAACTTTAAAATAAAATTTATTGTAGTATTAAGTTTTTATATATTTATTAATTAAATTAAAAATGAAGTTTTGAATATAATGATCATTGATATAAATTATATTTAAATTTTTATGGTAAATTAATTTAATTTATAGTAATTATTTTAATTTTTATATTTCTATATATAAAATTATTTATATTTCTATTTTTTTATATGCTTGTAAAATTTTGGGCATTGGGCATTAGATATTTGTTGGTACTAAGAGCAACAACAATCAACATCTCAAGAAAAAAACATCAACATGTCAACTTACTAACTTGGAACTTGAGTAGGGAGATAACAATATTCTGCCCTATCACCCAAACTAAACTCAGTTGATTATTATTTTTTAATTATTATATTTATTAATTGAATTATTTATTTATTTTTTTTTTTCTAGGTGGTGATTCTCATTTTTTTTTTTTCTAATTATATATATATTAATTTTGTTGGACACCTAATCTACTAAGGGTTAAGGTATGGGAGCTGAACAGTCAAAGGGAGTCCAAGAGACGTTGGAATATGAATCCAACGTTCTTATCAATGTATTATAAAAATGTATCATTGTTAATACTAAATGCATTCACGCTTTATCTTATTTGGTCATTCCATGTGTGTTTAACATGGTATCAGAGCCATGATGTGTGGCCTTTGTAAATCAATTCTCTCCTTCTTGTGGATTTTATGCCATTCTAAACATTTGTTAAAATAGAGGTTGTTACCTTTGTCATTTTTTCCATTCCTCTCTTACAAGAAGACCACCCCTTGCAATTGCAAAGAGGAATATTGTTAGAAATGTTCCTCTCTACCAATGCAATGCTCTAACGGTCTTTGTTAGTTTCACGCTCTCGCTCAAACCTGTTCCTGCAAACAAATGGAAGTTGTGCGCTCTTTCTCAATTCCTCATTCAAATGTTACCTTTGCATTTTAATTGTGCGTTAATTCCAAGTCCATGCTCCTAATGTATATTCTAAGATTTTATTTGAAGTGCTGAGAAATGTGTTGAAGTAGTTCCTGTGAAAGTAAAATATCTCTAGTTGTGTCACTCGAATATATTAATCAATGGCTGTGTTATTTAACTACGTTGGAATGGATCTCTCAGCGAGAAAGGGAGCGTCGTCGGAATGGAGATCTCGGCAAGAAAGGGACCTCTAGGTGAGGAGTTTTCATATTGATGATTGTTGCGTTAAATTTGGTTTGTGTGGCTTAAAATTGTGTGGAAAGAGTTTATAAAAGTGGTATATTATTTTTCATATTCTTCACTGAATGTAATGCTCTTCCCACCAAAGATTTCGACCTCTCTTCTTCATAGAATGAAAGGTGTTTCTTGAAGCACGAAGAGATTTTCCTTGTAGACGTTTGGAATCTATGGTTATTCATTCATAAGCTAGTTGTTCTTTGAGTACATAAGCCCACAACATCTCTTTCAAAATGCTTTGATCTACATGTAGAATCCAGCCAACCATATCTATTAATATTTCAGGGAGACAATCGACGTGGTGGACTCCTTGTGGGAATTGAGTGCCTCCTTGAATCATAATACATAATGTGTTCCGCATCTCTTCTGTCACTAGACCTTTTTTATGTTTCTGGAGAAGAATGCTGATTTCTGGAAGATTATAACAAATCCATTGCATGTCAAGAAATTTTTACTTGGTGAGATGGATATTTTAGCCTCTACGGCCTTGTCTCAGACTTGAAGTTAGAAGACTTGCTACATCTTCTAGATCCTAATCCCACATCTCTTCCACTAAAAGTTATTCTTATTGGAGAGGACCACATTCGTGGAGTGCGTGTTCTCGATATTGAAGAAGACTTCAAAGGTGAGCAAGATCTGTAAGATTCCTGTAGCTTGAGATATTGTCTGGAGATTGCCTTCTAAATATTTTGTGATCTCGATTGGTTCCCTGCAAAAAGGGGATAAATTTATCTATCTCTGTGAAGTGTAATCTTGGCATTATATAGGAGTTTAGTGGCAATTGTTTGAAGGCCGAGTTCCCTTCTTCATTGAAGCCAAGACTATCCTTTGTGGATCAAATTGGTGTATTTTCTTGGAGGTTGTTCATATCAAAGATTGTTATTGACCTAGATTGAAGTTGTTGTTGCCAAGAAAAGTTCTATTGGATTCGATATTGGTACTAGAACATATATTTCTGAGGCCTAAATCGACTTGTTTCCTTGTTGGAAGTTAAGTTCTCAAGTGAATTGGAGCAAATTCATTTTTGCAAGAGGAGTCTATTTTCTTGAGGAGGCTAATTTATTCTTGACATTGGAATTCCTTTAGGAGTCCAAGTTTAGGTTAAGATTGCAGAATAAGTCTCACTATGGATAGAAAGTAATCCTTTTGATTGTGGGCCGAATTTTCACTCCAAGAGGCTGAGTTGGTTTCTCCCAAGAGGTTGAATTTACTCTACAAAGCAGGCTGAATTCTAAAACTAAAATTGTCCCTTAGTAAGGCTAAATTTGTCCTGTGGAGGTAATTATTTTTCTTTACATTATTATCTTGTAATTATCCTTTTGAAGAAGTTGCTTTCTTTGGCCATTAGCTATTTGATATTGGGAAAAGAAAAACTTCAATAAAATAAGACATCTCATTTTCTAAGTCTATATTATTATGATTACAACTAATATTTATGAAGCATTAGAGTTTTTGAACACTTTGATACAATCTACTACTAATGACACAATAAAAGTCAACAAATCCCCTTTTTATGACATTAGAATATGTTTACAAAATGCACAAGAAAACATTGAATTTTTGTAGTTGGAGTCTCGACTACAGTAGCCTGATGAGTTAGAACATAAAATACATAATTTTGAACTTGTTCTTGTTCAGAATAATCCCCTCTTTTAGTCTGAAATTGGTTTCCATCCAATGCCAACAAGTGATAAAATTAGTGACATTGAGGTTGACTCCCATCATGTGCCTATTTGAGAAGCATATTTGCATGTAGATGTAGAATTCAATGCTCACTTCCCAAGCCCAACATCAGACCTTGGGAAGAGTTTGTTGGCAAAAGGCACAGAACAAGGCTTAGATATGACAAGGAGGCATCCTTTCACATTCCATATTATTCCAATCCAATTCAATTTTAAAGTGTTTGGTTTCTTCATAACAGTTCATCTTCAGTTGTTATAGATTTTGTTCCTCTTCCACATTCGCAGCCAAAAGTTGTTAAATGCCAACATTGTGACCGAGTTGGCCATATGAAATATCACTATTTTGATCTTCATCCATGTGAGAACTGCCATAAAAATAGTCATTCTTAAAATAGATGCTTCAGAAACAAGCCTCCTACAATAATAAAGATTCATCTTGGATGGATCACTTCTTGGCAATGGGCTTCGACAACCAAGAAGATATTTTAGCTGTATATAAGAATTTGTTCTAAAGTATTGAAAATTCTTGTAGCTGAGTTTTATCCATCATATCACCTTGTATCTGATAGTGGGGGAAGTTATGGCCATCTACAAGCTTGAAATTCACATCAAGTGAGCTCGAGCCACAACCTGAACTTGCTGCCTAATTCAAAGTTGTAGCCAGTGACACAAAATTTCAAGCGAGCCTGAGCCACAACCTGCCATACCAAATTTAGAGTTGTAACCAAAGATAGAGATGCCCCTGAGCATGCCTTTGGTTAGTGGTCAGCCTTAAACCATCTATGCAGGGTTGAGACCTCCCTTTTAAGGTTGAGCTTCTCCCTCTTCCAAAGAATTGGGGACACTTCCTCTAGCAGAAGACTTTAGGTTCTTACCAATTTTGAAAGAGTTTCACAAATTTAATTAAGAATTTTAGAGTTGGTGGTTTTCCTTAAATCACTGTAGGTTGTAGGCCTCCCTTTTCTAGATTGAAGGTCTCCCTCTCCAAAGTGTTTAGACACTTCCTCTAGTATAAGACTTCAGCTTCTTCCCAGATTTGGAAGAGTTTTGGGAACTGCACTAAGAGTTCTAGTGTTGGTGGTCATCCTTAAACCACCACCTTATACCAACATTTCAGAGAGCACATTTAGCCTAGTGCTTCCATGTAGTTTTTCACATTTTATATCACAACCCTCTTTTCTTGGAACTCATTACATACCCCTTGGCTTGTGGGGGGGGGGGGGGGTAGGGGGGGGAAATGTTGGACACCTAATCCGCTAAGGGTTAAGGCATGGGAGTTGAACAATCAAAGGGAGTCCAAGAGATGTTGAAATATGAATCCAACAATCATTTGCATGTATTATAAATGCGCATCATTGTTAATGGTAAATGCATTCATTCTTTATCTTATTTGGTTGTCCATGCATGCATTCATTGTTAATTGTATATGCATGTTTAACATATATATATATACTAATTGGTGTGAGTCTTACTACACAATTAACTTTCATCTTGAGAAAGCACCTTGAGTCAAAATAACTGAGGAATTACACTTGCGTGGGTTGTTGGGCCATGGAAAAGGTATGTTTTATCCTATATTAGCTTAATTCATCATTCATCTTTATGTGTTTATCTTCATTTTAGGAATAAATACTGAAAAAACAATTGTAGAAGTTGGATAAAACCGATCATTAACGAATTGGGTAAATTTGGGCATGAAAAAATAACTCGCTATCTTTATATGCAGGAACATGAATTGAACGATTGTTTTTCAAACAACAGAACGCCGACGACCAAGAAAGGAAAAGGACAACGTCTTGATTATAAAGGACAACAGAAGACTAGGAGGATTAATTCTATCATGTGATGAAATTAGATTGTCGGTTACAAAATCCTCAGGATCTCCTGATCCTCTAGATTCTCTTTTATCCATTTATCTTTCCAATGTTATGTAAAGCCATCCGGCGAAATGAGTAGCTAGTTAGAGAATTTCAAGATTGTAACTATTCATTTTTGGACACATAGTACTTTCATTACTATGACGTTGTAACTCTACTATCAAGTTTAATGAAGAAGACTATGTTTTACCTATAATTGCATTATGAGTGTCTTTTGGTAGTGACTTCTGGAGACTTTAGGCCCGGTCGATAGGAGATTTATTGCTTTAATTGTGTCATATTCATTTTATGCTTATTCGTACAATTGTTTATTACTGTTAGTTTGTGAAATTAGAATTATTTCGACTACTGTGAGTATTGATTATTATGATTTGCTTTTTCTGTTCAAACTAGATTCTGGAGCTTGCCGTGTTTTACATCTGCATGTTAATCTTTACTGATATTTACTGAATTTATCAGGTTAATTTGAGTATTCAATTGTTGTTCATTATAAAGTCGTGTTACTAGATATCTCAAGCTTATAGTTGATTGCTTTCCGTGAGATGTTTGAATAGTTACATGTTGTTCATTTTTTGTAGCTTTCCTTCATGATGAACGAATTATTGTCTATACCAATTACATTTGATAAGAGTGATTCCTTTTACTTGCATTCAGATTCATTTTTGTGCATAATAGATTAAAGTAGATTTGAAATTGCTTTAAAGATTTATTTCTGAATTGTTTTGGATTGAACTTCGAGAATTAGATATTAATCATTGCAACGATTCTAAATTATTTGCCTCTGAATTCACTTGCATAGAAAATGTTGAACACTCTTGAAATAAAAAGGCTTACCCTGGGTTGATGATTAATGTAGGTATTAAAATTGCTTTTAATAGTCATCTTAGTGCACCAACATTTTGGCATCGTTGCCGAGGAGAGTGTTTCAAAGTGATTTATTTTTATTTTGCTGTAAAAGAATTGGATTTTAAAAATGGGAGGTAAGAACCTGTGTAACCAGCAAGTAAAGTGCTTGCTCATCAGCCTTCTTTTCAGCGAATGCATAGAGGTTAAATAGGAGTAGGGCTTTTTTATGAATAACTAGGAATAAAAAGACAGTAAAAGATCAGAACTCCCCACCTAAATCCAAAAAACCCAAGGGATTGGTGAACCTTGGGAGATCAAATTTTATAGACGAAATCGTAAGAAAATCAGAGTCTCAGGCATTAGTAGGACCCCAAACTATATATGGAAAAAGCCCTGTTGTAATCCTTGAGACAACAGGCTCACCATCTGTAGCCTACACTGAGATTCATAGCCAAATTGGAGGATCTAAATAGATCTTTCAGGTTACAAAAAATTTACATTGTGATCCTTTACAAGAGGGAAAATCATGAAATTTAAGAGAAGGGGAGGGAGAAACTAGTGGAACTACTGAGGTAGAGCCATATTTGTTTGAACTAGGATCTCCTGTGATCCCATATCTAGGCAGTGCCACAAAAACATCTCGAATTGAGAATACTCCACTTACTCAAATAACACCCCCTGAAGTCCCTGAAGGATATTGGCACATTTTCGACCAAATGGCGAATCAACCTCAAGGTCAGACCTCAACATTGGAATACCCCATAGTCAACCCAATAGCCAATGCCCCTATGAAAGCCATTCCCTTGCAAAACCTCCCAACCTTTCATGGGATGACCACAGAGGATATGGATGCCTTCTTATTTGAGTTTGAAGTCCTTTACAGAGGATATGGTTACACCACTGATCCTCAAAAGTTGAAGTTGTTCCCTTCTACTCTAAAAGGAATAGCTTTGAGGTTGTCCATGGGTTTAGGTGGGCACACTATTAACTCCTGGAATGACATGAAAACTTCTTTTCTCACAAAATACCCAGAATATTGTAGGACTAGGGAATTAAAAGACAAAATCTTTAAGATTTCTGCAAAGGATAATGAAACTCTAGAAGAATATGTCGAATGGTTTCACTACAATTTGCAGAGATCCCCTCACTCCACATTACCAAAAGAAGTCCTGAAAGCCATCCTAATTGAAGAAATGAAAGAAGAATGGATAGAAACTCTAAATTTTATGGGGAAGGGAGACACTTCTCAAGAGGATTATGATGAAATCGTTCATTTGTGCATCAGGTGTTCATGAGGTAGCACATGCACCGGGTTAGGAAATCGAGATCTTATGACTAGAGGAAGAAAATCACACAGTGGAGGCGTAACAAGAATGGAAATCAATAACCTCCTGGAGGACTTCATGACAGACATCTTGGGCACCCTTACAATGTAATTAGACGTCCTATAGGCGAAATAGAAACAAGCCTTAGTAGAACAGAACTTGGTTGTTTTTTGCCCACCTTGTCGGAAGAAGCACAACCAACAAGAGTGTCCATTGGACATGGTCGAGACATGTGCTATCTGCACCAAGGACCATGCCACTGAGCAATGTCCATCACTTCCAAGGCTAAAAGCAGTTTTTAAAGAAGCAGAAGAAGAGATAGAACCTGTATTCTTAATGAACCAACGTCGATAGTGGCAAGGCTGACCCACATGTATGTCACAAGACACATCTCAGTTCTTTCCTTCTTCGTCATTTAATCAACAACAAAATTCCAGAGTAGTGTGGGAAGGTCAATCACCTTTCTCGAATTGGCAGTCCCAACCATTTCCTATGTCACCTTGGCCAACTCAATCCTTTCTAGGTAATGGTTGGCCAAATTCTCCTTTTACTCCTTTTTGGCAAAGTAATCCATATCCATCCCAGTGGATTGCCTCTACTTCACAAAATTCAAATTGGTCTTTGTAGTGGCAACGACCTCTAGGGATAGCTAATATGCCTATGGGGACAGGTATTCAACCTCAACCTACATTATCAACCCCATATTCATTACAACAAAATCTTTATCCCCTTCTGCGTCCCTAACTACCAGCTCAACCTAATCCAAACCCCAATAACAGAGCGGTTCAACTGATACAAATTGTTGAAAACTCTGACTATGAGATTGAACAAAAATAATGCAATGAACTTAGACTGAGTTCAGGATGCATTATCACTCCTGAGGAAGATAGAGACCAGCCACCAATTGAGTTAGAAACCCCACCTCTACATACACCATTGAATATGACTGACACATAAATAAAACAAGGAGAAGATATGGTTGAGCATAAAGATCCTGAAAAGCTCATAGTTACTTCTCCCCCATCCCTTGAAATATTAACAATACTTAAACTAGTTGTTTATCCAAACTTTGATCTCATAGGGGAACTGAAAAATTTTTGCATTAAAATTCCTCTCCTCCAGGTCATCCAAGATATTCCTATTTATGCTAAAACAACTAAGGAACTATGTGTGAAAAATCCTGTGAGGAAAGTAAAATCTCCACCCACTATTCATGTTGTAGGGACCTTTTCTGATTTGCTCTTGGGCAAGGAAACACTGATAAAATATGAAGATCTTGGGAATCCCATAGTTATAGTCCAAATATATGACTGCTCCTTTCCAAACACATTAGTTGACCTAGGTGCAGCGATTAACATCTTAAGAGCAGAAACCTATAAGACACTTAGTATCACAGCTCTAGAACCAACCACCACCCTGCTAGAACTCATTGATCATTCAATGGTAAGAACAGAGGGAACTTTACAGGATATTACAGTTTCTATGGATTCATGGGAGTACATAGTAGATATCCTCGTCATAAACCCAAAAATTAGATTAGATGGGCACCCTTTAATTTTGCGCCGACCTTGGCTGGCAACAACTGATGCTTACATAGGTTGCCGAGAGGGAAACATGACCATTGCTAAGGGGAGTGCTGTAAAAAATCCTTTTTTATATCCTCCTGCCAAACCGAGTCTGCCCATTGTGAAAATACATAAACAACCATCCTCATACCTGGAAGAAAGCATTCGTTCACTGCTTACAATAGCAAAGGTGCTTGAGTTCAAGAATCAAGATGAAGATGATGTAATCAATAACTTTATCAATCAATCAACCACTACAAATAATGTCAAATGTCAAATGTTAAAATCAATTCTTGAAAATGAAGTCTTGGAAGACCCTTTGAGATATATTGATGATTAGCATATCTAGACAATTGATGTTCATAACAGTAAGCCTGTTGAAATTGAACCAGGTAAGATTTTAAACCTTAATGATAGTCTGGACAGTGACCAACAACAAAAGCTCATACACGTTCTGCAAAAATATAAAGGGGATTTTTCTTGAGACTATCCAGACATGAAGAGAATAGACCCACAATTATGTACTAATAATATCTACACTGAAAAGGATGCTCGTCTTATGCAGAAACCTCAGCATAGATTGAATCCGCATCTCAAAGATATTGTAAAAGAAGAGCTACAAAAGTTGCTGGATGTGAATTTCATTTATCCCATTTCGGATAGCAAGTGGGTCTCTCCATTTGTGGTTGTTCCCAAGAAAAATGGGAAGTGGCACATCTGTGTGGATTATCGAGAATTGAACAAGGCCACACAGAAAGATCACTTCCCCCTTCCATTTATTAATCAAGTCCTTGATACACTGGCAAGAAAACAATTCTTTTACTTTATGGATGGCTTCAACGGCTACAATCAGATCCAAATCGCCCCTAAAGACCAAGACAAAACCACCTTTACTTTCCTGTGGGGTACATTCGCTTACATAGTGTTACCGTTTGGCTTATACAATGCCCTAGCTACATTTCAGAGGGCCATACTCAGTATTTTTGTTGGTCTGATAAATGAAGGACTTGAAGTTTACATGGATGACTTTACCTCATATGGGGATGACTTTGACCAAGTGCTACAGACATTAGAGAAGGTTTTGGAACGATGCATCGCCACCAGGATGTGTTTAAGAAATGTCAAATGTCACATGATGATGACAAAATGCATAATCCTAGGACACTACATTTCTGCAATAGGGATATAAGTAGATCCAACAAAGATACAAGTAATTCTCCTACTACCTACACCCTGTACTTAGACGGAGGTACATAGCTTCCTTGGATATGCAAGTTATTATCGCAGGTTTATCAAAAAATATTCACAAATTGTTGGGCCTTTGTATGCTTTAACATGAAACGTTGACTTTAAATGGTTTGATAAATGTGACACAACTTTTACAGATTTGAAGAAATTAGTTTTGACGGCACCAGTACTGCGTGGACCCAACAGGGAGATTCCCTTTCACATTTATACGAACACATCAGATGCAGCAATAGGCATTGTCCTCAGTCAAGAGGAGGACAGAAAGCCTTATGCTATTCATTATATTAGCAAAACTCTTATTGTTGCTGAACTTAATCATATAGTAACTGAAAAGGAATTCTTAGTTGTCATTTATGCCATAAAGAAATTTAGACATTATATAACTGGCTATCAAGTTTTTCTATATACTGATCATTCCACCATTAGATACTTAACTAACAAACCCATTACAAATGGTCGAGTGACTCATTTGTTGTTACTTTTGTAGGAGTTTGATGTCACCATTAAAGACCGTCCAGGGAAGGAAAACCAAGTTGCCGATTTTTTGTCTCAGGTTCCAAAGATAAATGATCTACTGGCAGTAGATGACTAGTTTCCAAATGAACATTTGTTTGTCGTAGCAGTTAAAATGCCATGGTATGTATATGTAGCAAACTATTTGGTAGTAGGAAAGCTACCCAGACACTTGACAGTAAGGGAAAGGAAATAGATTGTCTAACGCGGTGCCCAATTTTCTTGGATTGGTGGATACCTTTTTCTAGGCTTGTCAATCTAATGAAATTACGCTACAACCCCAATTGGTAATAGAACCTTTTGAATGATGGGCATTGGATTTTGTTGGCCCATTTCATCCACCATCAAACCAAAATTCCTACATACTGGTTGCTATAGACTATGTAACTAAGTGGGTAAATACAGTAGATTTTCCAAGAACTACAGAAGAAGCTGTAATTAATTTCCTTTTTGGGTTATTTGTGTAGTGTGGTTTACCTAGGGAAGTGATAATAGGTGGAGGAGGGAAATTTGTAGGACATAAGATTACAGCCACTCTACGGAACCACCACATCACACATAGAGTCACTTCCCTATATCACCAGAGATGAATGGGCAAGTTGAAAGCACCAACAAGGTAATTGAAGCAATTTTGACCAAGACAGTTTCGACACATCAGCGGGACTAGGCTGCTAGACTGCCAAAGGCCTTGTGGGCCTATCGCACAACTTGGTGAAATACTACTGAATATTCTTCATACCAACTTGTATTTGGAAAAGAACTTATATTTCCTATTGATTTTGAAATAAAGACTCTCAGAACAACCCAGGAAGTGAGATTGGATCTGATGGAGGTCCAAACTAAACAACTTCAACAAATAAATGAATTGGATGAGGCTCGACTACTTGCTCTACAATGCACGACAATTATCCAGCAACAAAGGGAAAAGTGGCACTGCAATCTTATTAAAAGGAAGACGTTTCAGAAATGAGACTCGACGCTCCTCTATGATTACAGATTCCAAGACTTTTCGGGCAAGTTACAGACAAGTGGCTTGGCCCTTATGAAATTCAAGAGGTACACAACAATGACACTCTCACTTTGACTACCATCGATGATTATGGCAATTCTTTTAGGGCGAATGGACATCGGGTGCGTCTTTACCATAAACCACTCATCAAAGAGTATTTTTGCCAATAGGTATGTGATGATCCCACTATGAAAATTTTAGCTGCAGGGAGTGATGTCTTGACAACTTTACTTTCATAAAAAAATATCTTTCTTCAGCTGTAAATAATGTATATATTATTTTTACAGTTTGTTGCAATTTAGTTTAGGAATCACTATGTAAATACAAGGATTTCTCTTGTTTTTGGGTGTGTTTAATAAATTTTGTTCAATCAATTGAACAATTCCAAATTTTTCTTTTTGTGTGTTTTGTTGTTCAATCAATTGAACAACTACTGTTCAATTAATTGAACAACTCCAATTTTTCTTTTTGTGTGTTTTGTTGTTCAATCAATTGAATAGCTCCAATTTTTTCTTTTTGTGTGTTTTGCTTTTCAATTGAACAGTTGTTGTTCAATCAATTGAACAACATTTTTTTTCTTTTTGTGTGTTTTGTTGTTCAATCAATTGAACAACACCGATATCTTTTTATGTGTTTTGTTGTTCAATCAATTGAACATAACTGATTTCTTTTGTGTGTTTTATTGTTCAATCAATTGAACGACACCGATTTATTTTTGTGTGATTGTTGTTCAATCAATTGAACAACTATTGTTCAATCGATTGAACATCTGTTGTTCGGTAGAATGAACAACTGTGATTTCTTTTTGTTGTTTCATCGTTGGTCATTCTTTTTGCCCTTTTTTTTCTTCTTCCATGTTTTTTTAGTAAATCCATCTGTTTGGATTTGGAATTTGTACCTGAGATAAAAGAAAAATAGTAATATTAATTCTATTATGACTTGTAAAACCTTTGATGGTCATATTTATTCCTAAACTAGCCTGGTTCATCTATATAATGACTGGTTGAATATCTTCTCTTTCGACACATCATAAAATTATTTACTATCTTAATACCATGCTGGTTTATCTTTCACACTTTCAATTGATATTTCTCGTTGGTATGATGATATAGGGATAAAAGCATAACTTTCATTGGAATTTTTCTTACTTCTCACACCATCCTTGACTCTTTAGGAGTAAATGAGCCTCCCTGCCTTTACAATAAAAATATGAAAATATGAAAATGCAAAACACTTCTTCTTAAAGAGGATAGGGTGTCTCATCACGAGCCAACCTACCATGATCATAAGGATGTAACATGTGACATTCCATTATGGCCACCACACTAGGGTAATGACCTTGATAGTTAAAATTTTCAGAAGGACAGGAGGTCTCAACACAAGCCGACATGATCACTTTGTTATATCTTGGTGAATGGCACTATGATTATCTGGTTACCATGCTAGCATAGTGGTCTCTTTATAGCAATGAAAAGGAACACCATCTAAATACTAAAAGGAGGACTCTGGTTCATTTTTGGGGTTAAAAAGAAACCCTGTCGAGGCTATGAATGCCTACTGGTAGAAGTGGCTCTGCTTGTGGTATTGAAGTGCTATGTTACATTGCCAAATATTCCTTATCTTATCATCCCCTATTGATTCATTTCTAAAGGTGAATTTACCATTTGAACAACATTTCTAACTAAATTAATCAACATGCATGGTAAACTATATATTTATATGCATTATATCATTATTCTCCGATCAATCGATACCAACAGTCATTAACACTTATTGTCGGTCATGCGTCGTCACCTTTTCTACCTAAGGTAAATATCTCACATCTTTTGACCTGTACTTCTCTGACTGTTCTTGGCGTATTTATGCTGCTTTTGATTGTTGTTTGGTTGCATTTATGACTTCTTGACGCCCTTTCCCTTTTTCCCATGCTTTGTGGGTGTGGACACCCTTTCCCTTTTCCTCATGCTTTGTGGGCATGGATGCCCTTTTTTGATTGGAGGGGGGACGGTCTGTGTTATGGATAGCATGTGTAATGATTATTAAACTGCCTTCTTATTGGAGGGGGGAAGGACTGCATTATGAATGCGCGTGTGTAATAATTATTAAATTGTTTTCTGATTGGAGGGGGGAGGTAAGCATTATGGATAACACGCAAATTAGTTATAAAGCTGCTCCAAAAACTGCTAATGAGACAAACAACACAATTGCCTTTAATATTAATTCTAAAACAACATCACTACTCTGTTAATGGCTTTAGCGTTTTGTATACTATTTATGGTGATGTTCCAAACTGTGAATTGTGAGAAGGGTGCATGCAAAATTGCAAGTGAACCAGTTACTAAGAAGCAACAACCATGGGAGGAACAGTCATCCGTAGTGAACCTACAATACTCCGAGTATCAGAATAGGCTCATGAAATTCTTGAGTGCGCCGGTTGGCTTCAATACCTGACCAAATTACAGGGATTCCATGAGGAAATAACACTTAAATTTTTGTAGAATCTATAGAATGGTCGCATGACGGTGAAAGGAAGAAACATAATAGTTTATGAAGCAATTATAGCTAAAGTCTTTGGACTTAAAACAGAAGGCACGAGATGGACGATAAGCATGTTCTTCTACAGGACGCAATCATAGTATTCCAAGACCCAGATGAGAAATTGGTATGAAAAGGCAAAGGGATTCACCCTACAACTTTAAGGCAACCATGGCAGGAATTGGTGACCATTGTTCAGAGGTATATCACTTGTGATGGACATCACGATGTGGTAAAACCTCGATAACTCAATCTGTTAGCTATTCTGAAGCAGAAAATTACAGTTAATTTTCCATTTTATTTAAATTTTTTATTGCATGACATTGCTAGTCGGGTCAGAAAGGCTAAGGACCCACATTTTGTCATTAGCTATCATGGGCTAATTAAATTAATCATCATTCATGGACTGGCCTAGCAACAATTGATCTGGGATAACCTTGTAAATCCTGCTTTGACTCCACCAAAAGAAAACCCAGAGACTGAACATCAGGGGGTAAGAGTAACAGGTCCAAAAAGGACAAGAAAAATAAGGAATCCTTCATTGGCCTCAGGCCCAGTAAAGCGTAGGCACTCTGCAAGGATCAAATTGCAGCAACACACCCCAATTCCAATAGAAGAAGCAGGGTTGTCTCACATTCCCTCTCCAAGTCCACAAGATGACTTTTTGCAGGAATATGAGGAAGAAGTGGCCCAAGTATTGGAGAATATGGGGACATTTTTTGAGGAAAGGGAGCCATATAGAAACTCTCAAGGGAAAAATCATGCCCTTAACCTATCTTCCTCTGTCGGTAGTTCCGATCATGCTGAAACTTTGCCATTTGCTGATAATTTGAATGGTTGGAGGGAACTAGTTCCATCTATGAATGAGCCCCTTAAGAAAGAGGCCCATGCATAGGAAACCCTCGGGGATGGAAATCAAACAAAGGTTACTGTTCCATTGGAACCCCCAGTGAAGTAAAACCCTACAAAAGAAGCCCTGGAGGATGAAAATCAACTAGGGGACATTGTCTTAATGAAGTCCCCAGAGGATGAGGCCCATATAGAAGAACACCCTGAAAATGATAATCACTTAGGAGACACTATTCCATTGGAGTCTCCTGAGAGAGAAGCCTATGAAGAAAAAGACTTGCAAGATGAGAATCCATTGGGAGACACGGTTCCATTGGAACCTCATCCTGATATTGGCGTAACTCTTGAACCTGAAATAAACATAGTTGTGCCACCGCTGATCAAAAACCCCACGATGAATAAAACATATAAGGATAGATTGAGGAAGCTACTTAAGAAGTACAGGAAGTAGAAGAAAACAATTAAGCAACTGATAATGGTTAAAGGAAGCAGTTAGGGTCCGAAAATTGAAGGTGGAATTGGAAAATGTAGGAACCCAAAAAAAACACCGCTCTTTGGAGGATATTGAAGCCCAAACTGAGAGTCCTTGTGTTTACTTAAAAGGGACCCAAACTGAGCAATGTCCTTTGAAGAACAGTGATATTCAGACTGAAGGTCCTTGTGTTTTCTCAATGGAAACCCAAACGGACCTCCCCACTATAGATGTTGCTATCCAAACCAATTCTGAGGAGAAAACTTAGGAATACTATAGTATGCCCCAAGGAACAATTGAAGTTGTTGTTCAAACTAATTTTGAAGGAGATGCCCAAGCAGATTGTTGTATGTCCCGAGAAGCAGCTGAGGCTGCTGTTCAAACTGATTCAATGATAACATAGGATAATGAAACTCAGACAGAGGAAACACCTCACTACATTCCTCTGGTAAGGGAAGTTGTTATCATAAAATTGCAAAATGAACTAGCCAAGACT